>CAKNYM010048978.1:0-118114 GCA_932195095.1 Andricus curvator
CCAAGGGGTTGATTTTTAAGTTTAAGGGTTGGAGCCCAAAAATCAGAGTGGTTATTTTCAAAGAGCACAAAAATAAAAGTCTCTATCCACACTGTAAAATTCTGAAAAAGATTATTTTATGACAAAGTCATATCTGCGTGGCACCAAGGGGTTGATTTTTACCGTTGAGGGTTGGAGCCCTAGAATTGGAGTGGGTATTTCCGAGGAGCCCAAAAATCAGAAACTTTAGCCACATTGTAAAATTCTCAAAAAGATGATTTTTTGACAATGTCATATCTGCGTGGCACCAAGAGGTTAAGGGTTGGGGTTAAGGGTTGCAGTCCAAAAATCGGAGTGCGTTGATTTTTATCGTTAAGGGTTGGAGTCCAAAAATCCATGACCTCCATCCGGACCTTTAACTTCCGCCTTCCAAATTATATCACTTTCCCAAAAGTGCTTTTCACAAACTGCATGTCTATGTCGTAAAATAATGTCCTCTCTCAGCATAGCCTGTCGCCACAGTTTAATTTCTTTGGGATCTTTTGGCACAAGAAATAAATGCCATTTCTCCAAATTGATCTCATAGCGTGACGTAAAGCCCGGAGCTACACGCATTTCAATACCATGATTTCGCACTAATAATTTTGACAAATTCTTAATAACACAAATAATTCACTCGGCTACAACCCAGATAACAATGCATGCGGACGCACATGGGCGCATGGCGTGCAAGCACGATGCGTCGGCAACAATGCAAGCACAGTGACAGCAAGTTCTGAGGGTAATAAGTAATCCCGCATATTGCCCGCACACGGTCTGCATGATATGCAGCACAGCGTGCGTCTATCATGCTGGTCAGGTACTCAGGGAAAAATGTCGGCATATAGCATGCGGTGAAGAGTGCGGCACAAAAAGCGCATCATTACTAAAAACATAATATAGCAGTTGTGTAAAAATAAAACTCTGATCAAATTCGCTTCATCCTCTAAATTTTTGTCATTTTTCAAGTTTATTTTACAGACAAAAAGTCGAAATAAAAGTGAAGAATTATTTTTGTTCAAATTAAATAAACATTTTTTCTTGGGTTTCGGTTTGGAAAATTAGCTTGTAGTATAAACAAATTTTGAGGCAAAGGATAAAGTCGGCAAGAGTTGTAATTGTTTAAAAATAATTTTTTGAGCTATAAAATTTTAGCTCCGTGAAAACGCACCATAAGTATTTTATAGTCGAATGATAAAAATAAAGAAAAATATACAACTAGAAGAAAAACTAAAACAAAAAAATCATTTGTGAAAAACCAACTTTCTACACAGGAGTCTCTTCTTAAAAACGTCATACAATGTTTCCTGTTACTTATGTTATTTTTAACATCTTGTTTTCAATAATCATAACTCAAAACACGTGCATGCTAGCACGCCGCTGGCACGCACGTGCCGACACGCGTGCGGCGCATATGCGACGCATATGAGGACACATATGTCTGCACTCTTGCACTCACAACGTGCCGATCGGTCGACACGCGTGCAAACACCATGCGGGCAAGGTGTGAGCAAATTGTTATCTGGGAAGTTCTTAACATTTAAATTGTCAATTTTACCCATTTCTCTCATAGAAATCACTTTCAAGAGGATATTGAGCGTTTTTGCCGTTTTTGCGAATACATAACAATGCAAAAACAGGCCTGCCTGATCGGAGCGCCATCTGTTGGATTTATTTGAACTACGATACCCCTCCGGATGCTAAGAGAACAGAAAGAGTGGGGGCGATGCATAGGGCTGGTTTGACCAGCATCATTTCTGCGACCAGTCACAGGGGCGCCTCCTCGCCCCCACCTAATATTAGAAAGTGGTGGGGATTTGACCAAAATTATTTTTGTGACTAGTCGAAGGGGTACTACCTAGTCCCCACGAGATGTTGCGAAGGGGTAGGGGTTTGATCAACATAATTTCTCTGACCAGTCACAGGGGTGTCTTGCCGCCCCCATAAAATGTTGAAAAGTGGTTGGGGTTTGCCAAAAATTATTGTTCTGACCAGTCACAGGGGTGCTTTTCCGCCCGAAGAGATATTGGAAAGGGGTAAGGCTTTGGCCAACATTGTTTCTGTGACTAATCGAAGGGGCACCATCCCGTCCCCACGAGATGTTGGAAAGGGGTAGGAGTTTAATCAACATTATTTTTCTGAACATTTATAGGGGTGCCCTCGCACCCCCACATGATTTTGGAAAAAGTATAGGTTTGAGCATCGTTACTCCTGTGACCATTCACAGGGGTGCCGTTCCACCCCCACGAGATCTTAGAAAGGGTTAGGGGTTTGACCAACTTTATTTCTGTGACCAATCACAGAGGTGTCTTTCCGCCTCCAGAAAATATTAAAAAGTGGTAGTTTTTTGACCAAACTTATTTCTGCGACCAGTCACGGGGGTGCCTTTCCGTGAAGGAAAAATAATTTTTTAAATATTTTTTCCCGCAGTCTAGGCTCTAACCTCAAAATGTGCTTTTAAAATAAACCATTAAAAAATGGACTTGTAGTGAACCTACCATCGAAGAACTTAATGATGTATCATTTACGTGGATTTTCCACCTTTAGGACGCCCTGGCAGTAAGAAATCTACACCATTGAGTTTTTTATCCTCTTTTTTTACCAAAAATTATTGTTGTTTGTCTAGTGCAATAATTGTCAATAACATTAGGTAATTCAAAATTATTCACACAATTCCATCGGCTTGAATGATTGTATTTTCTTTCAAAAAGTCGGCTTTCTTCTCACAGAATCATAATAATCAAGTTTGCCTTTTGATACAATTTATACGTTTTCAATACTTCAGCTTTATTAGTTAACAAACCTTTGATCTTTTAAATCTTTTGCATTACTTGGAACGGTTTTGAACTCTTTCGAATTCTTTGGATTTCCTTGAAGTCTTCAGAATTTCTCAGGATTTCCCAAATTCTTTGAATTTGAGCAAATTACTTGAATTCCTTGAATTATTTCGAAGTTCTTTTAATTCCCTGCATTCTTGGCATTCCTTAAATTATCTGAATTTCCTGTATTCGTGGAATTTCCTAAATTCATAAAATTCTTTCAATTATCTGAATTTTCAGTTTTTGTGAAATTTCCTGAATTCTAAGGAATTCAAAATAATTCAAGGAATTGAAAAGAGTTCAGGGAATTTACGGAAATCTACCAATTCGCGGAATGCTATGTATTTACGAAATTAATTCACGGAACTCTATGAATTTAAGAGATTCAAGGAATTCCATGAATTTGAGAAATTCTATGAATTCAAGGAACTCAAAGAATTCAAGTAATTAAAAAAATACTAGTAATTTAGAGTCTACAAGGAATTTAGAAACTTCAGGGAGGTATTCAGGGAATTCTGGGAATTTCGAGAATTGAAGGAATTCTTTGAATTTGAGAGATTCAAGGAATTCAAGGACTTCATGAAATTTAATGAACTAGAACATTGTGCGCGCTATGCGTACACTTATTACCTTTCTATAGAAAAGAAAACTTGGTTTATTTTCCAAAATTTTTCAATAGATTTTACAGAAAATCTGATATGATTTGAAAATGTACATGATTTACGGAAGATTCTTTATTATAGCAAGAAAATTCCAGTAAATTCAATATGAATGATACCGTTTTTTATTTACTTACAATTCTTAAAATTAGCACATTATTTCTTTTAATAACAAATATGTCTCGCGTCATGTGGAATTATCCGACACCGTACTTTTCATATTTTTTCAACACTCAAAAAATAAAAAAAATATATTTCCTAGCTATTTCCAGATGAATAAATTTATCAAAGAATCAAATTCGACTATTTGAATTTGATTTCAATTTTCTATAAGATTCCATTTTTCACGCTTTCTGGACATGTTTGTCACATAGATGTATGAAATTATTTATTTTTATATCAAAATTTTGAAATGAAAGTTCAACCGTGAGAAAAATCGCAAATCTATAATGTAACATTTTACTTATTCAAGACAGACGTATACAACAACATTTCAATTTATATTTCACACGAGCACAATTAAGTAACTTTATTGCTAATTAACAGTCAAAATGGTATTTGCACAGTAAATAAGAAATAACCATTTTTTAAATATTTTTATTGCATTATTTACATTTAAATAATAATTTTGAAAATCGGAACTTACCGCAAACTTTTAATTTCTGCTACTTCCATTAAAAATTTGAGCTTCTCTTTATACATTTATCCTTTAATATGACATTTCACACTAAAAGTTGACACTTCAGAGGAAAACCTTTTTTGTTTTAAAGTTCATCTACTTCGCTCAAAGGGTATTCATCTCTGTGAAAAATATTTTTTTTTGGTTGATGATTCGTCAGTTTCGTTGAAAACCTTTTTTCTCAAAGCTTGACTATTTTGCTGAAAATTTTGTGTTGTAAATTAATTTTTCTAAGTGAAAATTTAACTATTCCATGTTTGGTTGAACATTCATCTTTATTAGATTTCCCCCAGCGCGTTAGGGTTTCCCTCTGGATGTAGGAAATTCCCTAGAAAATCAGCTTTGTCGTGTATGAAATTACTCTTGGTATTGGAATAGTCTCGAAACAGGACAGGCAAGACATCTTTACGTATTTCAGTGCACTAAATACAAATATCGCATTAATTTTCCCCAGTATGTCAGGGTTTATCTCTAGATGCGGAAAATTTCATAGAAAAGCAGCACAGAAAAAACTGAAGTTAAATTTTGTTGCATGTAAAATGTTCAGCTGTTAAAGATTACATGCTATTTGGCGAAAGTTTATCTTACGATGGAATAAAAGCTTTCGTCTTCTACGTCCTTCGCGGCAATGGAAAAACGGCAAAGTATACATGAAAAGCTATAAATCAGGACACTAGATTTAGAACAACTTTTTACTTACCTAATTGTTATTTTGAAAATAATTATACTTTATATATACTTCCTTCCACAGTCGGTATTGTTGGTTAGGAAGAAAACCAAAAAGTAGGAATCGAATTATATTTGAAGTTGGAACATTCAGTGGCGGATCTAGGTATTTGAATTCAAAGTAACAATATTTGAAAAAAAATTTGAAGGACTGAAAAATCCCGGAAAATAAAATTCCCGACTCTTTCAAATTCCCGAATTGGGAAATTCCCGAATAATAAAATTTTCGAATATGTAATAAAATTTCTGGTTAATAAAATTCCCGAATAATGAAATTCCCGAATTGGAAAATTCCCGAACAGTTTATGATATCACCGAAATGGATAATTCCCAATAGTTTATAATATTACCGAATTTAAAACTTCCCGACAGAAAATTGCCAAATTATAAAATATCCGAACTAGAAAATTTCCGAATTTAAACAAATATAATAATGAAATATTTTTATCAAGAAAAAAATTATTTTTAATGTTTAAAGTTTCTAAAATTATTGGTTAACTTTGAAATTATGATAATTGAAAAAAATATATTTCTGGATGAAAATTGTCTTCAAATATTGTTATTTTAAATTCATACAATAATTTTAGAAACTTTGAAGAAGAAAAATATTTTTTCTTGGAAAAATATTTGATTATTGTATTTTTAAGAAATAAATAATATTGATTGAAAATCAATTTTTTTATTGTTTCGGGAGTTTTATAATGCAAGAATTTTTCAGTTCGTATATTTTATAATTTGGCAATTTTCTAGCGGGAATTTTAAAATTCGGTAATATTATAAACTGTCGGGAATTTTCCATTTCGGTAAGATCATAAACTGTTTGGGAATTTTTTATTCGGGAATTTCATTATTTGGGAATTATATTATTCGGAAATTTTATTTTTTAGGATTTTTCAATCGTCCAAAAATTTTCATCCAAAAATATATTTTTTCAATAATTTTTATTTTGAATTCAAACAATAATTTTAGAAACTTTGATCAGAAAAAAAAATTTTTTTTTTATACAAATATTTGATTGTATTTTTAATAAAAAATATTGATTGAAAACCATTTTTTCATTGTTTCAGGAGTTTTATAATTCAGGAATTTTCCAGTTCGGATATCTTATAATTCGGCAATTTTCTATCGGGAATTTTCAAACTCGGTAATATTATAAACTGTCTGGAATTTCCTATTTTGGTAATATCATAAGCTGTTCGGAAATTCTTTATTCGGGAATTTTCCAGTTAGGGAAGTTTATTACATATTCAAAAATTGTATTATTCGGGAAATTCCCAAATCGGGAATTTGAGAGAGTCATGAATTTTATTTTCTAGAATTTTTCAGTCGTCCAAAAATTTTCATCCAAAAATATATTTTTTCAATAATTCAGTAATTCAGAAACTTTAAATATTAAACTTTTTTGGATAAAAATATTTGATCATTGTATTTTTAATAAATAAATAATATTCATCGAAAAAAAATTTAATTTGTCTAAATTCGGGAATTTTATAATTGGGGAATTTTCTAGTTATTTGGATATTCTAGAATTCGGCAATTTCATGTCGGGAATTTTATTATTCGGGAATTTGCCAATTCGGTAATATCATAAACTGTCGGGAATTTGATCATTCGGGAGTTTTTCATTTCGGTAATATTATAAACTGTCCGGGAATTTTATTATTATGGAATTTTCCTATTCGGGAATTTCATTATTCGGAGATTTTCTAATTCAGGAATTTTAAAGTCTCGAGAATTTTTCAGTCTTCCCGATTTTTTTATTTTTTTTATTTGGATATTATTTTTCATTTCGAGAAAGCTATTTAATTAAATAATAAAATCATTACACATTTTTTATGGATTTTATAATTTAATCGAATAGTTTTCAGAAAATAAAGAATAATATCCAAATACACTATTATTATTGTTCATCCCTCAGCTTGCAGACATCTTTGATTTCACCTACCTAACCTGAAATAACATACCTGATAGATTATACTTAAATTTCCATCAATATTATCTTAATATAAAATGTTATCTACAGTACAAAATAAAAAATTAAATTAAAATGTTCAATTTACATTCAATATTCTTGATAAATATTTATTTAATAACTTTTTAAAATAAAATTTTACAAATCAGGGTGGCCTCATACGTAACAAAAATTCTGAGTTCAAAAAATTATTCAAAAAATGAAATGTTAAGTAATAATAATTTGAAGCGTGAAATAAGGTCGATAGGAGTTGTAGTTGTTCAGAAATCATCTTTTAGCTTTAAAATTTTACTTCGTAAAAAGGCTTTTATATTGAACTGCAATACCGACGGATCTCGAAACTTTCAAAACGGAAATTCATATCTCATAACTTGTGAATTATGGTTAAGATCATAGTAAATATAGCGACTTTTTCGAATGTTGTCGAGTGCTTTATTGACAGTCATCAAAAATATATAACCATTCGTCCGCGATAAGTGCAATTATTTTTAAAATAGAATGGTAATAAGTGCAATGTTTTTAAAAATCTCGTGTCCTGATTTCCAGACCAATTCCATCCATACTTCACACTGTTCTTTGCACTGCTGTGAACTACATAGCAGAAGACGCTTTTTTACTGACAAACAACTGACAAATTATTCCGAGATGGTTTAAAAACACGGAATTATCTTCATTTCATGTAAAGGTTATTCGACAAGGTTAATTTTTGTTGCAGCGAAACTTTCGTCGGAAATCGATGTAGAGTTTATCTTCTGTTTTTTCTGTGAGGTTGTCCGTATACAGAATCCTTCTGGATATTTAATTCATCCTTTTGGTCGAATTCAATACCGAGGTTAATATCATACCCGACAAAGCTGATTTTCTGGGAAATTTTCTGCATCTAGAAAAAAATCCTAAAGTTCTGGAAGTAAATTAATGTCAGATTTGAAACGCTGAAAAACCCAGTTCTCGTCAGATCACTGAAGTTAAGCAGCGTTGGACGCGGTTAGTACTTGGATGGGTGACCATTCAAGAATACTGACATGAGTGCTGTTGGCACATCGTGGGTGTGGTGAGCCCACACTTGTAGTTATTTAAAACTACAAGGAAAACCTAGAAACACTACCCGAATCGGGTAGTGTCACGCGTACCCTGAAAGGGAAATGGTTTAATGGTATATTATTATTGTATTCAGCGCACCAAAATACATGAATGTATTATGCTGACCTGTTTCCAGATGATTTGAATACGAAGGGTAATTGCATACTCGAAAAAGCTGATTTTCTGGGGAATTTTCCGCGTCTCAGTAGAAACCCTGAGGCGCTGAGAAAAAATCTGTGTAATTAATTTTCTTGGTCTAATTCATCTTCTTGGCACAACTTTTATCCAGAAAATTTCTTTATAAAATTGATAGTTTTTATTAATAATTAAAAACCGGAAAACTCGGCTTCTGCTCGACGAGATGATCTCGAACTTTTTCGCCAAATAGGAAAACCTCTGCTGATGACCCCTTATGTTTTAAAAATAGTTTTATTGTATAGAATTCCTGAAAATAAAACAAGAATCCAACGATAAAATTGAGACAAACACCATAAAATGCTCCTATTGCAATTCCTAAAAACAAAAAAAGTTTGCTTCTTTGGACAAAAATAAAAAAGAGGAAAGAAAAATGAGTGAAAAATGAAAAAAAATGAACACCGAAACGTTGGTAAATATTATAAATGCTTTCATATTGTGATTTGATAATAATAAAAATAAAAAAGACGAAAGAAATGAAAAAGATAAGGAAGGGGATTTGGTTGGTTGCCTTCTCATTTTTCTTTCGACTTTTTTATTTTTGTTCAAAGAAGCAAACTTTTTTGTTTTTCGGAATTGCCATAGGAGAATTTTGTGGTGGTTGACACTCAACATTCTTTTCACAATTAGCTATAGAATATGTATAAAATATGACTTTTTAAATATCACCCCCCATAAGTCAGTTTTATAGGGTCCGAAAAAAACCTAAGTGAAAAAATGCGTTTTGCGCGTTCTTGGCGCTAATTATGATTTTTTCAGGTATTTTTAATGCAAATTGTGTCTAATACACGAAATACTACTTTAAAATGTTAATTAGATGCTTACATAAATTGTTTAATCAATTTATTATTGTTTTTAGCCATTTTCACTTAGAATAGAGTTAGAAAGTCGCGTTTTTTAAAAAAAATTTCGACTTTTTGTCAGATTTTTAATTAAAGTGAGGTAAATAATTAATTAAAGTTAACAAAATAAATTGTTTGAACAATTTATTATTATTGTTCAAAATTTTCAATTTGAATAATGTTAGAAAGGTGCGGTTTTTTTCTGAAATGTTCAACTTTTTGTCCACTTTGTACTTAGAGTGAGGTAATAATTAAGAAACTCTAACAAACCTAATTGCATAAACAAATTATTATTGTTTACGACTATCTTCTCCTATACTGATGCTAGGAAGTTGCGGTTTTTTTGTGAAATTTCAAACTTTTTTTTCACTTTTCACTTAGTAGTAGTAGTAATTGTATTAATTAATGCAGCTTAAATAAATAAGTTCTTCTTAAATCAATTTTAATTTACCAATTTACTTTACTTTGCTTTCCTTCTTAGTTATGAACAAATCATGAATGAGCATTAGAGAGAATCATATATTATACAATTTCTTTCTTTTTTGTGAATATATTTTTCTGAAATAAAAAACATATCTGAAATATGCTTCAAATTTTCTACATGGTTGAAAATTCATTTCTTTGATAGAAAATTTAACTATTAGGTTAAGAATCCTTTTGAAAATTCAAAATTTGTTTGAAAAATCATGTATTTTGTTAAAAATTAATCATTTTGGTTAAAAAATAATCTTTTTGCTTGAAAATTCATTTCTTTGATCAACAATTATTTTTTTGGATTGAAATTTAATTTTTTTAAATCAAAATTTCTCTATTCCAGTTTTTATCGAAAATTTATCTTTTTTTTTTATAGACATTTAATCTTCTTGGTTGAAAATTGCTCTGTTTTATTTTGAATTTAACTTTTTGTTGCAAATTCATCTATTTTGTTGAAAATTCGTCTTTTCTTGGCAGAGAATTCGTCTTTGGAGTTGAAAATTCAACGAATGCGCTAAAAATTTATTTTTTGGTTGCAAATTATATGTTAGTTAATTATTTGACTGTTTTGTTGAAAGTTTGTTTTTTTGTTGTTGAAAATGAATTTTCTTGACTAAAAATTTAACTATTCCATGTTTGGTTCAACATTCATCTTCTTCAGTTGAAAATTTAATGATTTGGTTGAAAGCGTCTGGATTTTATTGAAACTTTGTCTCTTGTGGTAGGATAATAATCTTCGTGGAGAGTAATTCACCTTTTTGATTGAAAATTCATTTCCTTGGTTGAAAATTTAACTATTAGTTTGAAAATTAAAAATTTGTTTAAAAATTCATGTATTTTGTTAGAAATTCATCCTTATTGGTAGAAAATCAATATTTTTGGTAAATAATTCATTTCGTTGATTGAAAATTAGTTTTTTTAATCAACAATTCATTTTTCTAAACAGAAAATTTAACTATTCCAGTTTTGACCACTATGTATATTTCTTGATAGACATTTAATCTTCTGAATTAAAAATTCATCTGTTTGGTTGAAAATTGAAGTATTTTGTAGAAAAGTTATCTATTTTATTGAAGATTTGTCTTTTTTGGTAGAAAAATTCACCTTTTGTTTTGAAAATTCATTTGTTTGGTCGAAGATTCATTATTTTATTTAAAAATTAATATCTTTGCTTAAAAATTTAACTATTTTTCAAAAATTCCCTTGTTTTGGTTGAAAATTAATTATTTTTAATTCAAAATTTATTGTTTTCAGTCAGTTTTGGCTTTGAAAAATAATTATTGTTGAATGCTTATTTATCACCTCTTGCAAAGATACAACTTTTGATTGATATTTGACAATAAAGTCAGTTTTGCTAATGTCAAGTACAAATTTCAATTCTGTGGGATATGTAAAACAATTTCTCAAAGAGGAGAAAAGGAAAAATTATGTTGGTCATCCGTTCAAAATAAAAAAACTCAAACTTTTATTTCAAATAAATAAAAGTGTCCAAATCCATACAATTAACCAGTGATAGTCACGGTAATATGTAAAAATAAAATAAGTTTGAGTAAAAAACAATACTGAAACTACTGGAAATGGGGTCGGAATGCCTTCGAATTGGGACCAATATCGCTTTAAAGACGTTTCTGACTCGAGGAATTTGGTTCAGACTATATTTTCAAAAGATAGTTATTGTTTTAATTATAAAAAATGTTATTAAAAAATACATTTTCCATTTGAACTATGCAACAACAAAAATAGGTAAAAAGGAAATCTCTTTATTTATCTAAAACAAATTTGTTTATACACACTCTGAACAATGAATACAAAAAAAATTATTGTGAAATAAAGAACAAATAATAAAATACATTTGCTTTATTTTATTCTGTCCAGTCTAGCAGTTGCGACCAGAGGAACAATAATCATAAAAAATCACGTTCCGTAAATATTCTAAAAAACCTCGAAGGGAAACTTACAGTTTTCAATTCGTAAGATTTGAAAGGCTGCGTACTCCAGTTTTCTTTTAAAATCGGTCTTAAGCTGATGTCATAATTTGTTCGTCCAAATTATATCTACAAATTTGCTTTGATCCATTTTCTTATAGGACGTGTAGTTTTTGATTTATTCGTGAAAAATAACATTACAAATGAACAAGTTAAATTTTTGTAAAAACGACTAGAGATTAATGGCAAATAAGGAACGAATATTAAAGTAATCATGAAGAATAACATTTGAACTTTATTTTGCTATATCTGAATGAGCAGTTAGGAAACGACATACATATATTAATATAGTATACATTTTATGTATTAAAGTTGAACATAATATAGAAAAATTTGCATATTGGTCAAATGTTATTCGAGTGCGAAGCACGAGATACGTGATGAGAATGTGTTCGTTAAAGACGAAGGAGCTTTAACAAAAGAGAATTCACAATCACCAAATTACTACTGTCGATGTTTTCACATTTAATTGTTAAAGAGTTTGAATAAATGTAGGGAAGTACAAAGACCGAGCGCGAAGCGCGAGAACCAACAGTTACGCGCCGCAGGCGCGCCAAAACTTGCGAGCCGCGCGCGAAGCGCGCGATGAGAATTGTCCACGCGGCGGGCAGATTTAAAAAAAAAATGAAATTGCAATAAGTGCAATGTTTGTTAAAATCTGGTGTCCTGATTTCCAGACCGATTTCATTCATACACTCCTGTTTTTCGCACTGCTGTCAACTGCACAGCAGACGACGCTTTTTCACTGAAAAATTATTCCGAACAGTTTAAAAATACGAAATTATCTCTGTTTCGTGTGGAGTTTATTCGAAAAGGTTAATTTCTATTACAGCGAATCTTTCAACTGAAATCATTATAAACTTTATCTTCTGTTTTTTCTGTTTTCCAGGAGGCAGATTCCGACCAAGTATTGTGACATTATACAATATAGACACAGTAAATATGAACAATCCTACCAAGGTCATCATTATGGCGCAACTTCAAGGACATCCTAGTCATCAAACTGGCCTTGGATTGGCAATAAATTCTCATTTCGTCGTGACGCGGAAAGAATACATCCAGGAGGGAGCTCATTTTCTCGTTAAGCAGGGAAGCCAGTACGAGAAATTTCTGATAGACCAGAGTGTCCCAGATCCTACAAACAAAATCGTCCTGCTTCTTGCTGATAAACTCATTGATCTTAAAGATGCAGTTACTGTTCCAAATGGTTTCGTAGAGTACAAATATGATGAGCATGAATATCTTTGGGCTAAGGATGAAGCGAATAAATGGATTGCGACACACCTTGCCGGAAGGACAACATCGCCGCAAGGATGACTAGCGCAGAAATTAACATGAATGGACGGAGTTACACCGGCGCGCCTACAGTAGGCCTGTCTAGAATAACCTAGCTTAAATGAGAGTGGCCAGATTCGCGTCGGCGCAGAAGCCGCAGGGACTCCACGAGTGCGACAGAGAGCCACTACCAAAAACGCTTTTTTCGTCGACGCGAAACTGAGTCACTCTCGTATATTAGCTAGCTTATTCTCAGCCGGCCTACTGTAGGCTCGCTGGTGTAACTCAGTCCAATGTCTGACCGGGCAGTGTAGAGTTCGAAATGCGGTAATTTGCGACAGGCAACTTTTGCAAACTTTTGGTTTATTTTTTGCAGAATTTTTTTTCTTCAATCATCGGGAATCTACCTGTTGTCTTTAACATTTCTTAATGATATTAACATAAAAAATAAATTTAATAAACAAACTTTCTGGTAAATTCTTGTATCTTCGGTATCTTACCGGTAAGTTCCGTTGTTACCTTCTCCAATTTTATGTTACCGGTCATTTTCTGACACGCTTGCGGGCAACTATGTAGTGCCTGTAAAATTAGGGTTAAAATTATATCTAGTTACATACCAACGGCAGTAGCTGGGTGGTGATTCTCGACTAGACGAGATCATGACGTCAGGCACGGATGAGCGCGGTTAGCACTCGGATGGGTGACCGTTAGGGATTCTCGCTTAGTAGTGTTTTCACTGCGTTTAACTACTGTCGAGCGGGAGGTTTTGACGCCGAGGATTCATGTGGGCACTCGATGCTATTGAATGTCTACATCCAAACTCGTCTGTCGGTAACCGACTGTGCTCTGGAGTTTTGGTTTTCTGCAGTTTTCCACTCCTCTGACCAAAGTTCAGGCGAATGCGAGCGCTTCTAATAAAAATCCGGCTGCAGACGGTAGGGGATTTTAGATTGTAAAAAAAACCACAGGATTGAGTAGGTCAGGTATTACTTGGAGGCTTATCATGAGAGTTGGGGTAATTGCGATTTTTTAGAAAGGGATGTAAGCCAAGGGGTTTAATTTGTAACTATTTTCTGTGGCAGGGGGGCTTTAGATATGTAAAAACCCGAAAAGGGTATACTGTAAAAATCTAGTTTAATCTATATCTACATATTACTAAATTTTGTTCATCAAATTAATATTTCAAGTGCAGTCAATTGCAGTCTGTTAATTCCAAGAACCTACAATTTCACACACTGCTGCTGTGCAATGAAATAGAGTTTATCTACAGCTCGGATACGTTAATTGTCACTTGTACGAATCTTTGAATTAGGACTGAAATGTACTTGAATGTGAAGGTATTTATTGAATATCCATATTGCAATGTGATGTACATAACGGATGATCATGAAAGTTCCGTCAAAGTGACCTGTACCTTATCAGAACTGCAATTCAGTATAGCGATTTTATGTGTGCAATTCTTATTTGTATATTTAATCACCTCTATAGTTATTTGATGTAGAGTTTGTGTGCCAAATAAACATGAAAAAATTCAAAAGATTACACAGCTTTTTGTTTTTATTACTGATATTTCTAGCGCCTTATTTTTGACATGCGGGTACAATTCATAAGGCACTCATCCCTCAAGCTTTTTGTATCCTCGGAACACACGAGTGCATAACGCAATAATCACCTACCATTCTAACTTCTCCATTTATCTCGCCCTTTATCCTACTTCTCTGCCCATCTTTTCAGATTGCGAATTAAATGTAAATATTAGAATATTTAAAAATAGCGGATTCATTTTGGTCCTCGATTTTGGATGCATCACTTTGAATCTTCAAAGGACACCGCACACTTTACATTAAAATCCGGCCACGGTCAAATTGGCTGATATTGCAATATAATATATTTCAAAGCCTCTTGATCACAAGCGAATCTGATGTCCCTCTCGAAACTTGAAGATGAAGGACAGATTTTTCAATGAAATGTGATCAGCACAAGCATTGACAATACTGGAAACTCTGTCAAGATCAGTCTAGCTAATAAGGGCAAAAACATGGCGCTGTCTGGTGATAATAGGCGAAATCATGGGGCTGTCCTGGCAATGTGAATACTGTTCGAAATATTGAAGGTAGAAGACAGTTAAGTCAATGGATACAAGACTGTAGATCAGCCAAATTATCAAAGGAAAAGCCAGCCCAGCAACTAAAGGCACTGTAATGAGACTGCCCTGGCAATATAAAGATTTTTCAAAATAATCAAGGCAATAAACATTCTGGACCACCAAAGATATTTTGTAGTTCAGCCAATCAAGACAAGATTAAGGATCAGTCTGACCGACAAAGTCAGGACACTTTGGTAGATAAGTCAATTAAAGACAATATTATAGGTCAGTCCAAGCAACAGAGGCAAGACATTTTGGTGGTTCAGCCAGTTAGGACGAGATTTTTTGTTGTTGGTTGGACTGATCTATAGTCTGGTCTTAACTGCCTGGACTAATAACATGTCTGATTTCTGATGGTTGGACTGATCTATAGACTTGTCTCAACTGGCGGAGGAGAATTAGTTTTCATAATCGAATCTCAACACGATTAGGAAAACTAGTTCTATGCCACTGAATTACTTTACTGGGATGTAACAACTCTACCAAGCAACGGCGATTTATAAAAATCAAATTTAGCCTATGAGGCAAGGTCAAAATGTATCGCTTTAATTTTAATTTTGATATCTTCTACATGTAAAATTGCGAGTTTTAAGCAAGTACAATTTGATAAGCCTAAAGTGTACGGAATTGATTAGAGCGGTTTTCTTGTTTTCCAATGAACATTTTACATAAATAAAGAAATACCATTGATTTTAAATACTTTTTCTCACCCGTGACATTCAAGACATCAACCGTAATATTAAAATGAAAAATTCTACCGATTAAACAGAATACTTGGTTCGTAACAATAAATCCCTTTTCATTTATTGTATTATTATTTGGAAACAGTCGTGTTGACCTGATCGATGACCTTTTTTGTTTACTTAAGACCTTGTTGTTTACTTAAGAAACTATTGAAATTTTACAGATTCTATTAGCGTTGAATGAACCAAAATTCGAAAAAGTGACTCGATATAAAAATTGAATTAAATTTGCCGATTTCCATTAGGGTTTGTACTAGGTGATTTTTTGAGCCTTAGAATACAAATTTTAGGTCAAAATTCCAAAAATCGAAAAGTTATAACTCAAGCTTTGAAAATGCTATTAATTGGTACATTGATATCCATGAAACTTACAAGAGGACCTTTAGGTACGCTTTTTTTTGTTTGAATTGATACTCTCCTCAATCCAAGGTACGTACCAGAGGTTTTCTGAGAAAAATCTAGAAGACGCAATTTTGACCCATTTTCGAGGAAAACGCAATTTAAAAATTGCGAACGGATGGTCATCCGTTCATACCATTTGATGATTATTTATTCCTTATTTTCAATAAAAACTCTGTTTAACGTATTTTTATTATCACTCGTTTGGATAATTGTGCATTTCATTAATTGTGAAATTCTTTTATCTTTAATAGTTTCTAGTATTAATGTTTTTAAATTGAAGTTGGAACAAAGTGGTTCAAACAAAAATTTCAACAATAAATACAAAATTCAAATAATTAGATGAAATCTTTGCTGTTTTTTCGGAAGATATCGTTTTTGATTGACCCAAGTATTATGAGTGTGAAGAAGATTTTCGTCTAGTTTACAGCCATGACCTCTCTTTAAGATTCTCAATATTTTTCATGATTACTTTGATAATTGTTTCTTATTTTGCACTCTCTTTTTTTCTAAGCCACCCTAAAAAATGTATCATTTTAGTAAATTTATATTATTACAATTCATAATATGCATTGATATTCAAACAGATGTATTTTCATTGTCTTGGCCTTATAGTTGAAAAAAGGGAATATCCTATAGAAGAAACAATTTTGTTAATTAACATTTCATTGCGCCTCGTGTCATTTATCCAAAAACTTATTATGTTTATTTTCAAAGTTATTGTTTAGGATTTACACAAAAAATACGCGTCCTATCAAAAAGTAATTTTAACACAAGTTTGTAGATCTTTTTTTGGCGCACAATTTTCATTTAAACATATTTTTTGGTATCTTGCATAGTTTGACCGCAAAATTAAATTTTTTATTTTTTTGTGGTTAAAAACAGTTTCGGTCAAAAAATTTTAATTTTCAATGTATCAAAAAAATTCAAGAAGTTGTAATGATAATCTTGTAGGGCTTTCAAAAAGCAACGTGTTTTCTCTCTGGATTTTTTTCCTATCGTGCGTTGTTTGTTTTAAAATATTCATTTTGGAAAAATGAGGTAAAAATAAATTGTCCAAATTTGCGAGTACTACAAACAACCGTACATAGAATTTTTCAATCTTAAAAATATGGTTTAAGAAATTTTGAAAATGCTCTAACTTTTTGAATTTTTATCAAAAATAGCTGGTTACTCTCTTAAAATGAACCAGTGAAATCTCACTAGTTGAAATAGCCAGAAATGTGGCACTGACAATCAGTCAGAATTCACTGGTTCATTCAGTGTAGTTCTGGCACTGGTTTGATCAGTGAGATTCACTGGTTTCTCTGTACCAGTAGTCATCTGGTCGTACGCCTTGTCGTATGTCAGCTGTTTAAGTATGGCACTTATCATTCATCGCACTTTTGTGGTAACAGTTGTGAAATTATCTTTTAAAAACCTCACTTTATTCTCACAACAATAAATGAAGGCCGGGCTGCAATATAATGAGATATAATATGTTGCGTCTGATTGTGGAAAGACCCGTCGTTACGTCAACGTGTCGCGTCTCGAAAGTCAAACCGAAGTGGCCAGGGACCTCCCACTATCAAGCGAAAGATATTATATCCCCTGCTCATTGCAGCCAGGCACCAAATATTTATAAAAGAAACACTAGTACACAATAAGGTTCGTTTTCACTCGAGAAATGCCAAAACCTGACCTGCGACGCGCGCGTACCAGACGACTGGAGGTTCATGTCTTGCCCGCGTGGAGCGCTATATCACTGGCTCAATCTTTCATTTGGCGTCACTGGTAGAATAAGTAGCGCTATTTTAGTTGAAACACTTACTGGTTCGTCCAGTCGAAGTGGAAAATCACTGGTTCAAAGCTACTCACCATCAGGCAGCATATTGTTGACACAATACAAGTACTATCTAACGCTAGGAGAAGTCTAGAGCGCAGAGAGAGCTGGGTTAGAGAAAATCAACAGTTTTTGTCTTACCCATCTCGACTCTTCCAAGACCCTCCAGTTACTGTCGACCATTCGCCCAAACCAGAGGAGTTCGAAGCATTTTGGAGAGAAGTCTACGAAGTGCAACATCCACTTGAAGAAGGTTCAAAGAACATAAATAGCTTCAAGGAGCTGTGCAATGCTCTCATAACAGCTGAGGAGGAATGGCCACCTATTACTACCGAGGAGGTGAAAAACGTATTAAGAGGCATGAAGAACTATTCCGCTCCGGGACCAGCTGGTATCAAGACCTTCTGGTGGAAGGAGCTTCCTTCAACCCTCCAGCATCTGGCCCGAATTTTCACCTTATATCTAAAGTCGGAAGAGCCTATTCCGGAGTGGTTGGTGGAAGGGCGCACAGTGCTCCTGCCGAAGACGGGCAACTTAGCTGACCTTAAGAATTACAGGCCAATAACTTGTTTGTACATACTGTATAAGATATTCACAGCTATCCTAAATGATAGGATTGTTCGGACAATTGGACCTGTGCGGCGAGAGATGTATGAATAACGCGGCTCAAAGAAAGGCGTAGCAGGATGTCGAAAGAACTTGCTCATCGATAGATGTGTCTGTAAAGACGCAGCATCCTATCAGCGATTTCTATCGATGGCCTGGATTGATTACGGAAAAGCTTTCGATTCAACCTCTCATAGACTTATAATCTGTCTGTTGGAAAGCTTAAAGGTTCATCCACACATCGTGAGGTGCATAGAGAGATTAATGCCGCTTTGGAAAACCAGATTTACTATCTGATCTGGAAAACATCGTGTGATCACTAACAGTATCACCTTTCAGAGAGGTGTTTTTCAGGGCGATACCATGAGCCCTCTCCTCTTTTGCCTCAAATTATTGCCACTATCTCTCGCACTTCGTCATTTCGAAGGGTACCTCTGCGGCAAACCTGGCTACCGAAAGCATAAGGTCACTCATGTATTTTACATGGATGATCTTAAGATCTATGCTAGAAATCGAGAGAAACTACATCTAGCTCTAAAAATTGTCAAAAAGTACACTCAAGAGATTGGAATCGATTTCGGGTTAGAGAAGTGCGCCAAGGTTAATTAGGACGTAACATCTATAAAGGATACTCTCCGATGCAGATACAAACGTCTCATCCGACGGATATGGTCTTCCGAACTGTCGGCGAGGAACAAAGTATCTGCAATGAACGTGCTTGCCGTCTCCGTAGTACTCTATTCATTTGGGGTAGTTCCATGGACGAAGGACGAGTTCAGATCTCTCGATATCGGGTCCCGAAAGGTTATGCACATGAACAAAAGCAAAAACACGAAGAAGTGGGCAAAGGTGCGTTTCTGTACAAAGCAGCGGAGGAGGCTACTGAAACACTCGGCCTTGATTTCAATATCAGGGGTGAGCAAAATGCATCAAATCTTATCCATCTTGACTACTCACGCCTGAAGGCCCGGATTAAGAAAGAACAGAAGAAAAACTTCCGCGAACAGCTCCTCGACAAGAGGGTGCACGGCATCTTCCACAGAAATGTGGAAGATCAGTCGATGTCGTATGAGCTAACGTTTGCTTTCTTCAAATCACCTGGATTGAAGTCGGGCACGGAGGGATTCATTTTGGCATGTCAAGACGGTGTCATTTCCACTCTAGCATGCCGTCGCCACATTTTGAGTTAAGACATTCCCGATGATAGCTGCAGAGCGTGTCATGTACACCTTGAGCAGCTAGGACACATACTATCTAGTTGTTCAACTCATGCGGAAACGACCTACATCCAAAGGCACAATGCGGCACTAAGAGTGCTTTATTACCATCACTGTCACTTTTACGGCATTAGCCCAAATACCGCTCCGCTAAACGCTGCTAGGGAAATAGAGTCAATTGTAGAAAATGAGAAGTGCCGCATATACTGGAATTTCATATTCTCGACAATTGTTTCTGTTGCGCACTCGAGGCCTGACATAGTTCTCCTTGACTTCGAGAAACGAACCATGTTCGTTATCGAATTTTCGGAACCAGCTGACAAAAACGTCACAGCCAAGGAGGAAGAAAAGAAAGAGAGGTATAAAGACCTTATGAGGGAGTTGCGACGGTTATACCCGGAATATTCTGTTGAGCTAATCGTCTTGATCATCGGCGCTCTTGCAGGTGCCAAGGTTTCACTGGTTAATAGCCTGAAAAGCATCCCTGCGTGTCAACAAAATGCTGAGACACTCGCCGGGAAAATGCAGAAGGCGGTCGTCCTTGGGTCGCTCCGTGTCCTCAGGGTGCACGAGACTTTTGCCAAATTATCGTATTAAATTCGTCGCAGACTGTAACCACCTATCTCACGGTCGTGAGACGTGGTTACAGCTGAAATTTTACCGCGATTTCGCTGAAAGCGGGTGCAATTTTTCAGATTAGCACGCGCTCCCGGCGAAATCCTGCGGTTGTCCTTATGACAAACTTTTGAATATATATATATAATATATATATATATAAGCAGGCGTATAAGCAGGACTCATCCGATTGTGAATCTAACTGTGATAACTACACTACTGACGATCAAGTAGTAACCGCAAGGTAATTAAAAGTGCAATACCACAGGAGGATGAAGAATCGATGGATACCGATGATTGAATAAAGCTCGGTCAATAAACGAAACCAAATAATGATTTTATCGATGTATCATATGTATAATATGTATGTGTCGTAGGCTTTTAGAGGATTCAGGCATTCAGCCGACTGCCGGCGTTCAGAAGAATTTGGGACGAAATCTATACCTGGCGTCCAAGTGCCTGGTTTATTTAGGCATTGAGAAGCATATTCAGCTATTCTTTTGAAAGCCTTGAACGTTCTAGGCTTTTACAGGAAACTAACCATAGAGTATTAAAACACATTAAATGCCTATTAACCACATTTTTTTCATGTTCATCTTATTATTAAAATATACTTGTACAAAATGATAAGAATAATGATTTTATGTCATATATCGAAAAAGTCTTTCAATTTAAGTTCATGTTTTCACACGATTCAAAGGTAAACATTTATTTTTTCAATTTGTCTGAGTTATTGCAATTTGCACTGAGTTACTTCCGATTACTAATGCAAATAAATTCATACAAACATCCGGTAGAATACCATCGTTATTCTATATAATAACGGAGATCCAATCGGCAAGATAGTCTCTTTTGCCCTTTCTTGAATAGGAAAGTAAATTTAAGTTTTTTAATGTATTGTATTAACTATTCACCTATTCTACATCTATGATAAACTATATACATAATCTGAATTGCACCTAATATTTG
Organism: Andricus curvator; assembly: GCA_932195095.1. NCBI lineage: Eukaryota > Metazoa > Arthropoda > Insecta > Hymenoptera > Cynipidae > Andricus > Andricus curvator. The sequence continues at coordinate 21,242 of CAKNYM010048978.1, forward strand.
AACACTGAACTGACACAATCCCATAGGATTGCTAGTGACAAACAAACCCACAAGCAATATTTATCCAGGTCTTACCAACCTGACGTTATCAGGAAAACTGGTCTCTCTCTCAAATTTCCATACTACCGTCGCCAATTGTTCGGGTCGTGACATTTGTATTGAATTTGGTAATTGGCACTAGATAGTATAAGTCCTTCTTAGATACCTTCGGGGCAAGGCAAAGTTCGAAGTGCCTGATACGTGTTGGTATCCTCTTTGTAGCAAGATTGTACAAGTGAAGGGTCTAAAACAACGAAAAATTTCGAACTGTTAGTAGATGAGCAGGCTGCATTCTAACTCAAGAATTCCTACACGGAAAGAAATCTGTTGCGAGTATTGCATGGGAACGTACTATGCGGAAAGTGTAGCACGTGTGCCATACTAAAATCGCCTCGAATCGTGCAATTCCGGTATGAGAATCTCTAGTTGTAATAACGCCGAAAAGCGATGCGAAGAAGGCATGCACACCGATGCGCTGAACGCACTGAAAACGCACGGAGTAGTCCGTGCGGAAATAGTACCGGTCCCGAGCGTTTTTAAGATTTTCGAACTGCGCATGCTTGCGGTTACCATAGGCGACAAGCGAACCTGTATAAACTCCTACCTTATTATTGAGATGTCATACAAGCAACAGTTGATAATTCTCACTTGCTTTCACAATAACACACATTTTTTCACTTAAAAACACCGTACTGACATCACGAAAAATCACTGACAGCTTCAAGGTTATTTTTAATGACGCATTACATCTTTACTTCGCAAAACGTTATATTTCAAAAGTGTCGATTATAATGTAAAACAATCTAGAAATGTTGTTGCATCATATAATGCAATACTGTGCAATTTTCAGAAACGAATTTTACTTGTTCAAAGGGTTTGATTTTATAAATATTGATGTACTGACCATCTAAGGCTGCATGTATTTCATTATAGACTACCTCTCGATGTGTCACATGTAATTGGATACTCCAAACAATTTCGAGACACGAGAGAGATTAAACAGAATGCATATATCATTCCAGGCTTTTTCACACACGTGCTTCAACTCAAATATATATTAAGGTGCACTGTCTGCCGCTTATCACCTATTACGCAATACAGTAGAAGTCCGATAAGTTTCTCATTTCGGGGCTGTAGGAGCGGAAAATTCCAGGAATTGCGGGCTTATCGGATGCCCCCTCTAGTAGCACGATATGAGGTGCGCGCATGCGTGAGAATGATGCGCAAATCATAAGAAAAATAGCGCACGTAATGGGAGAACCCCAATTAGTGTGCGTGCCGTGTGTGTGATGACGTTTTAAGGGGAGTGTACACTTATCGGACGGCAACTTATCGGACTTGTACTGTACAACAATATGAGGTCATATGCATTTTTTATTCACAGATACAGGCTCGTTCTTTTTTATCATCTTCCATCCCTTATCTAAAAAGATCAGTTTGCTTTTTACACGTTAAAGACTTAAAATAAATCTGAAAAAAATAAGCTGAATACAAATATTTATTACTGAAATTAGTTAATTATTTTTTCCCTGATATGCTAAGTCTTTAGATTTCTGAGCTCTTTGTGGCTTCAAGAGTCATGACTCTTGAAGCCACAAAGAGCAAAAAATTTTTCATATTCTGCAGAATATGAAAATTTTTTTCGTAAATTAATATGATAAAATATTTCGAAATTTTCACTCCATTTTCCAGTGCATGAGGATTGCATTTACTATACTTCATAAACTATTTCAAATTAAATGTCAACGTATATGATATTGAGTTGAATATGGTATCAACATTAATGTTTTTCAAAAAAATGTATCTCATGATTCTCCTTTTTTGTGAAAATCATCCTATTTCCCCTTATTTTAGAGCATTTTGGGCTCTGAAGTCTGATATTTTAATTTTTTGATTATTCTAGATTCATCACCGAAGTTTAGAAACACGAAAAAAAGACAGAATAAACGTGAAATCCGTGTTGAGCTAAGTTGTACATTACTTTATAGGGGCGAGGGTGCGGAGAAGTAAACAAAACTATGGTTATTAGCGAGGGGGGACAAGCGCCACAAGATATGGAAAAAGTGAATCAACAAAAGTTGCAGGTTTTGTTTTAATGGCGAAAAATACAGCAAAAATAAAAAAATTCAATTTTTGGAAAAACGAATCAAAATACAATTAAATTTTAATTAACAAAATTGTTTGTCCAAATTATATTCATGAATTCGTTTAAAAGCACTTTGCACTAGAACGCGTCTTTTTTGTTTTATTCTTGAAAAATTATATTGCAAATAAACTAGATAGTTGGAAAAACGACACAAGATAGTAATAAAATGTTGATCAATAAAATTGTTCGCCTAACTTAGATACACAAATTTACTTTGGACCATTTTGTGATAGGATGCGCACTTTTGTTAATTATAAAAACAACACAATGAAAATACGTCTGCTTCAATATCAATGCATATTATGAATTTCAATGAGATACATTTATTAAAATTATACATTTTTGAGGGTAACTGAGAATGAAGATTCATGCTAAAAAGGAACAAATATTGAAATAATCTCTTGTGGGGCTATTCATAAGTCTCGTAACGCGTTTTTCCTTTGTTCAAATAAAGATGAGAATAAAATTTTCCTGAAGTGAAAAGGGATACAAAGATATAAACAAAAGGAAAACGCTAATTAAGGGTAGCGGATTTTCGGAGAATCATGTGTTTTATTAAATTTTCTGTGTCGTGAAAAATGCAGGCATCGGATTTCTTTTTTAAAAACATCCAAATTTACAAAAACAACTTTTCAGATTCACACTTGAATATTTGAATTTTGAATAACAAATTTTGTGCAAAAAATAATTTGTTTTCATGCATACAGTTGTCTGAAAAAAATGAAAAATGCAGGTATAATAGTTAGAGAATAGATAATAGTATTTCGTAACGAAAATTTGGCATCAATTGAAAAAATTCTAGCATATTCTAAAGTTGTAAGAATTTTTTCAATTTATTAAAATCCATCGGTGGAACTATAGACAAGTAGAGAAATTCATACAAAGATGAGAGCATTTGATCAAAAGACAATTTTTCATGACAAAATATCTGATTTTGCAATTGCAATTCTAGAAGGCATATAACTTTTACAATTTATTTAATTTAAAATAGTGTAGAAACTTTAAGAACATATTATAACAAACAAAAATTTTGATTTTACAATCATTGTACAGAAAATAATAATTTTTTCTTGAGATATGAAACTAGCTATCTTATCAGTAGGACAACGTACAAGGTCTAATATTTGAATGTTTTAACTTCAAAGATACAGTAATGCTTCTACCACATAGGTTCCACACGTTGAAAATTTTCATAATTATAAAACAAGCACAACAAATTCCCAAATAAAAATGTTACACTAGTCCCGTTCACAAAAACCTGGAGTGTGTGAAGGCAGGCCCAGAACTCTCTTGAAGAAAGTAGTGTGGATTACCTCTACCTCCTCACAATACCTCAAACCCCAGATCCCTATGGCGTAAAAAAGGACGCTTGAGATAAGGCTCTGAAATAAAATTAGTTTAGAGCGCCAAGATTCCGACTTGGAGGCTCGAAGGACTTGCAAAGATGAACCCACGGATATCTTAGCGGCAGTAACCCTTTTGGTGCACGCCAAAGAAAAGGTACCTGAGCTTCCAAAAAGGTTGCCCAGGTAGGAATATTCCCGGACCATCTCCAATTGATTGCCCTGAAACGTAAAATTTGGTATCAACGGAGGTCTGCCCCTATGAAAAACCATGGTCTTGGTCTTGGATGTATTGACTTCCAGATAATTCAACCTACAATATTCTGCAATAGCATTAATTTTTCTCTGGAGATCAATAATAGTGTCAGCAAGTTCAACTATATCATCAGCATATGCCAAAAGGATAACCTCGATAAGGTGGTCAATTGAAATTCCCCTAAGGCCACGACTCAACAAAAAACTTTCCAAATCCCCGATTGTTAAGATGAACAAAATTGGGCTAAGGAGCTCACCCTGAATGACTCCGCATTCTACGTCAACTGGGGACGTGGTGCCCTCTGGAGTGCGAATGGACATCCTAGCTGCATCATAGAGACATTTCACCACCCTAATAAATGTTGTGCTGACACCTAGGCTCGATAATTTTTGCCAGAGTAGATCATGGTTGACTGAGGGCAAGGCTCTCTTGAAATCAATAAAACAGGCAAAAACCTTACGACCACGAGTGGAATGATGGATCTGTACGATGGAGCTCAAAACAAATATATGGTCCATACAACCTCTGGCCGCCCTGAAACCCGCCTGAAATTCCGGCAAACACTGACACTCATTCATCCACGCCACCAATCTGTCCAGGAGGATCCGCGTGAATATTTTAGCAATAACGTTTACTAGTGCAATGTCTCTATATGAGGCTGGGTCCTTTTTGTCACCCTTTTTAAATAGCATGCACGTAAGAATATTTGCCCAATCTGAGGGAACCTCCTCATTCTGCCAGACCCTTCCAAAAACAAACATTAACATTAACAAACATTCAAGGTAATCCACTCCTAAATCGGGAAGCGCTTGATAAAATTCCGCAGAAATGCCATCTTCACCTGGCGCTTTCCCTGGTTTACATTTGCGTATGGCAGCAATTATTTCGTTTTTGGAAATCGACCCATCCAGGAGAGGATGTGTGTTTACGGACCAAGCAAGGTCAAGTCCAAGTTTAGGAGGGTACAGAGAGTTCGCGAAGTTTGCCACGTTTGCAGGTCGATACAATTTCCATACGCAGGCCTAATCTTAAAAAAGTTGACTGCCCTCCAGAATTCTGCAGAACCTCTGGCTGCCTCAAGAGCATTCTGGAAAGCCTTCTCGTAGTTTGCCTTCTTAGCGTTCATAAGAGATATGTACGCCCTTTTATCTGAATTATATTTAAGGATGTCCACTTGCGCAAACCCAGACAATTTATAAATCCTTAGACTTTTTTCTACCTTTTTCCTACTGTTAAGACAGGCCCAGTCATACCACGGTTTCTTCCCCACAAAAGAGGAAGAAGGGCTAGCAATCATACCCGCTCCCGATGCCGCTTTCTTAATAGTGGATATGAGATTCTCATTCATTGCATGCACCGAGACCGTATTCCAAGAGTGTGGGTCAGAGAGCGACAGCCTATTAAGAAATACCTCCCTCCTAGCTTCTCTCCATATCAGTTTCGCACTCGTACTCGTATTCCTTGCTGCAACAACCCCCTCCCTAACACCCATTTGTACATTTGACACTTCTACGCAGATCGGAAGATGATCGGAGCGAGTTGCAATAGGAATAACTTTAAAATTTTTGATTACATTGATTGAAGTAAGAGCGCAAGCCGCGAGATCAATAGTACTCCCACTCCCGCAGGACAGGCGAGTGTAGCTTGCCGGCCAATCACCATCGAATCTCAAGTTGAGGAAAGCAAAGCCATGCACTTCCAAACATTCGACCAAAGCAAGACCCCTTCTACACACGTCACGATCCAACACGGATCTTTCCGCAAATGCATTTACCCCCTCCGGGAAGGCTTCATAAGGTACCTGGTTTAGATTACCAATACGCGCGTTAAAATCCCCACCCAGAATTACAGGAATAGAAGGATTTAATTCCTCTAGCCGCGCAAGTACTGAATCCAAACTTTCGCAAATTGACTCTCTGTCTAGCCCCGGCTTAAAATATATCAAGCCGACTATAAATCGTGATGAAGAAAAGGCGCACTTTATGAAGATCCACTCAGGGGATATATCAAGGGCTTCGCAAGCATACCGTTTTCGGTTTACAAATATGACTAAGCCACCACTTGTTCTACCAAATCTACTTACTTTTATTGCACTCGCCGAGAAGCATTCATGATGAGGGAGCCAGGAGGGGAGGGCTACAGGAGCCGCCAGGAGCCACGCTTCACATACGCAAAGAATATCGCTGTCCAAGATAGCCGTTGAAATGTCTCCCAGGTTAGCGAACCCATGAGAGTTCCAGAAGACAATCCGAATGTCTTCTCCCGCCCCTAAAGTAGTGTCATTCGCTCTTCATGCGAGAGTTTCTGGTATCTCTTCGGGGTGTCGATTTCTTGTCTTGACTAGACGAGAGTGGGCCATCGGGATTCTGATTTCCGGAGAGAAAGTTTGTAATTGAGCCAGTCCTTGTCCGTTGGCTTTTCCCAGTTGAGGATGCTGAATCAGACCCACATCCATCTCGTTTCGGCGGTCTTCCTCTCTGTCTCCTGACGGTGTTCCTCGCGACGAGAAATGTCTCCGTTGAAGTAGGAGGAGAGCCTGTGCCCATCGAGTGAATGTCGTCCTTGGATAGGGGTTTTCCATTGTAAATTAAATCCTTCCCCCTGATTTAGACATCGTACCCTTGTTCCGACAGTTTCCTCTTCGTTTCCCATAGACTGTTTCTCAATTGTCTCTCCATCTTTGACCTGTCGCTTGTCACCGAAAGACCTATAGTCGAAAACTCTTTAGCGCTTTCAAAAACACGAGGCCCATGCGATGGCGAGCCTAGCTTGATGAGGACTGGTCTAGCGCCTGGATTTCTTCCTAAGCGGGTGGCTGATTCCACCACAACGGACTCCACCTTGGCCTTGGAAAATAGGTCGCGAACGGACCGTATAAGGTCTTTATTAATAACTTCATTGTCCTTGAGCTTGTGCATTATTATATTTTTGGCACATGCATCTCTCCGGAGGTGAAGAACTTCCTCCGTAAGTAAACTGACATCATCTTCCAGCGCGGAATTCCTCCTCTCAAGCTCCTCGTTTCGGATCTTCAAAGCCTCAGCCTCTCCTTTCAGGATCAAAAGATCATTTTTAATCTGGTCCACCGAACCCTTTAGTGTGGTCATATCGGCCTTAGTTGCCGACGTATTCTTTTTTATGGAGGTCAGGAGAGCTTCAAATCGCTCAACGTGCGAAGCTGCCATCCTGGGTTCCACCATCTCACAATACGGCAGTGTACAGTCAGCTGATTACAAGTGAGCGACTGATGTTCATTCGACAGATACTACGGAGAAGCACTGCAAACACTCCACTTCAAACACGGTTTTTACACCAAAACAGATCAAATCCAATTGCACCAACGAAGCACCCGCGAGATCGACACCCCCGCACCTTGCATGCCAAAAATCAGATCAAGCTTTAGTCAGAAAAATAGAATATTAGCGAAATTATTCGGCGCGACACCAAGCGTGGCCAGCAGGCATGCAGGAATTTTTAAGAGCAATCAAGAGTTTTAGAAATATTTCAAAGTTTTTAAAATGTTTTATCGTGGTTTAAAAGGTTCCCAAGAATTTTCAATTGATTTTAATGATTCAAAGGTATCCCAAAAGAACTTTAGAGATTTTAAAGATAAAGATTTCTTTCGATTTTTAATTTTTCGTCGTTCATTTTCAAATTGAAAAACTGAAAAATACAATTTGTCTTAGAATTTCAATTGAATTATGCTATTTTAAACGATTTAGATTTGGGACAAAATAACTTTATGAAGTTTGATTTCGGTTAAATGAAAAAATTAGGTTGAAGAATTGGTTTGTTTAATTAAAAAAGTATATTTATCTAAGTGTGAAATGAATGAATCAACGTATGGTAGCTGCGTGCTACTAGATGAGGGATTATTGTTGACGTTAATAAAGGAAGGTAAAATACATAAATTGTGTAAATAATTATTTTTTTTACCTCAGTATGTAGCATTTCTCTCATCTCAATAATGCTAAAAATGTTTCACATTCATGTTCTGTTATCAAACTTCTCAATTTTTCATGTTTTTCATTTCTATACGCTTTTTTTAGAATAATTTATACAGCCCTAACTAAATTCGTATACATATTTTTATAGCAGTTTTTCACTATCTTACTATAAGTTTTTTACAATTTTTTAGCGGCTCACTTTTCTCTAATTACATTAGTAGAATCTTACTAATCTACATCTAGAGAGCACATTATAACCTCCTATGTTAATACAAAAATGCGAAATTTTAATTTTTTATATTTAATTTCAAGTTCTCTTTCTTGGTGATTTTTTTCTATTACATTTTTTTCATAGGAACATTTTTAATTTCCCGAAAAAATCCTAACTCTGCAAATCAAACATTCTTAAGTATTTTTTCAGGGATTATCAACCTATTGAGGAGTTAGGAAAGAAAAAAAATACATATTTTTGTAAAAAATTCACATTGTTTGAAATACTCAGAGAGGTGTTCAAAGTATTAAAAATTGAACAGAAATAAGCGAAAAAAGAAGCTTTTTAGGAACTTTGAAATGGTTCCAGAAAATGAATAATTTTTCTAACGATTCATAGGAAAAATGAATTTTAAGAGAAAATTGACAAATATTTTTAAACGTTCTAAATAGTTATCGACAAAAAGCTTTCTAAAAAATTTCAAAATCTACAAGAAAATGAAAGCATTTTCTTAAGATTCATAGAAAGATATTTTTTTTTAATTTTCTGAGAATATTTCAAAAGATTTCAAAAGATTTTCAAAACTGTTGAAAACGAATCTGAAACATTATAAGGTAATTTTTTTATTTTCCAGAACCTAAAAACATCTTTAGGAAAGATTGGAATAATTTTTGAAGATATTTGAAATGTTTCAAAAATTAGGAAAAAATGATAAAGAATTAAATTGATTTTTGAAAGGTTTCAGCGGAATCAAATGAAGATTCTTAAGATCCTTCGGAAAATGGCAACCGATTTTTTATTTTGGAAAATTACTTTTAAGAGAATATTGAAAAATATTTTACAACATTGCAAATAATCATCGAAGAAGAACCTGTTTAGAAACTTTGAAATGTTTCCATCAAATAAAAATATTTTCTTAACATTCCTAGGATAATTTTTTATTTTATTTTTCAAACTAATTTAAAGATAATATTTGAAAAGATTTCAATATATATGCCGGATTTTAATTTTCTCGTCCGGCATATTTAGCCGGAATTTAATTTTCTCTTCCGGCATATTTTATCGTGTATACTAAATCGAATTTCAAAGAATTTTTATGAATTCCAAACGATTTGTTATTAATTCGAAACAATTCTAGATTAATTGCAAAGACTTAAAAAATTCACGTTTGCAAAAATATGTCGGACAATAGAAAATTAAAGGGAGATCTTGATGACAGGTGGAGGTTATGTGTCATCCGTATTCCTTGCCAGATCTTAATTTTCTCTCCCGGCAGATATTTTTAATACCGTCATAATTTTCCGTAAATTATCATAAATTTAATTAAATTCCACAAATTTTCACAACTTTCATATATTTCTACAAACTTGATGAATTTCAACAAATTTTATAAATTTCAACAAATTTCATAATTTTTCCAAAAATTTCATAAATTTCCACTATAATGATAAATTTTCATGAATATTATAAATTATGGTAATTCATCAAACTTTTCACACATTTTTAAAATTATGGTGATGGATGGAAATATATGATAATTTAAGGAAATTTTAGAAATTCATGGTAATAGATCGGTAACTTTTGTGACCAGTCACAGGGGTGCCTTCCCGCCCCCCCCCCCCCCACGGGACGTTAGAAAGGGGTAGGCGCTTAAACCAACATTATTTCTATAACCAGTCACAGGGGTGCCTTGCCGGAAGAGAAAATTAAGATCCGGAAAAAATGCCGGAAGAGAAAATTAAAATCCGGCAAAATATGCCGGATCGGTATACATTACGAATAATTTAAGTCAAATTTTTTAATTTAAGGAATTTCAAAGAATTGTTATGAAACATTCGAATCCTTTTAAAAGATATTTAGAATGTTTAAAAGTTTTACAGGATATTACAAATTTAAAAAAATTTAGAAAGGCGTAAATAATGCAGTTTTATGAAGATTGCGAAAATAAGAAGCTTTTTGAGAATTTGAAAAGGTTTCAAGAGAATAAAAATAAATCTCAAGAGATACTTTAAAATATTTCAAATATTATCGTAGCTACCTCAAAAACTTTTTTTTTTAGAAATTTTGGTATGTTTCCAAAATATGGAAAAAGTTGCGATTTGTTCTGAACTTTTGAACTTTTTGTCTACTTTTCTCTTAGTGAGGTAATAATTAATGCAAGTTAGAAACATGCTTATTTAAACAATTGATTATTGTTTATAACTATCTTCTCTTAGAGTTATGCTAGAAAATTGCTTTTTTTCGGAAACCTTTAGTTTTGCTTTGACTTTTTAGTTATGAACAAAAACTACCTTGACATTAACAAAAATCATTTAAAATGTAAATGACTTGTGAAAGTTTTGTTTTAAATTAAAACAAGAAGTTTACTGCAAAGTGAAAAAAAAGTTGGAATAGCACCTATTTTAATATCATTCCCTTCCTCCTTTCCTGGAAAAAACACGTCTCTTTTGATGAAAAGTGGATCAAAAGTTGAAAATTTCAGAAAAAACGTAATTGCTAGCACCATTAAAAGAGAATATTATTAAAAATAATAGTGAATTGTTTGAACAATTATTTTTGTTAACATTAATGAAGTATTATCTTACTCTAATTGAAAATTGGATAAAAAGTGAAATTTTTTGAAAAAACCGCGACTTTCTATCTCTATTCTAAGAGAAAATTGCTAAAAATATTGATAAATTGTTGATTGTTGATTTATTCTCAAATTAAGTAACGAATGGAAGTCCCTCTCTAAGATCCCCTTACTGTAACGAACTATAATAATAATTTTACCCCCCCCCCCCCCCTCTTACAGTACGTAATTCATGCACTGAGAAAAATGGATTATACCCGGTAATAAAAAATATGTTACCGGATATAATCTTGGACTATTAACTATGGGACAGCGATCCAGATTATTAGAACTACAATTTATAGATATTAAGAAATAGATATTACAGGATAATATCTTGGATTATTAAACTTTATAATCTGAGATAATAAAATCTGTAATCCAAGATTTTAAAATCTAATATCCATATAAGAGTCCTGGTCCATTAGATAACCTCAAATATATATAATAATGATTGCAAACGTATTTATAAACATATACAAAATTTTCATAGACGAGCTCGGAAGTAGAACTGGAACCAAATTTCAATTTTTTAAACACACAATAAGCAGGAAAGTGGCTATCATGAGACTACAAAAACGAAAGTAAAGGAGGCGAAGTTTCTGCACTTGTACAAGTGGCAGTGATGTGTAATGAAAAGAAATATAAACTTACCCATTTTCAAAATCTAAATCACGTGTGATTTAGCACAAATAATCATTTTATATCCTAATTATTACTTGTTTTAATGCAAACGGATGCATATGACACGCGCCACGATGTGATGTACCATCTGAGACTACACAGACGCCTGGATATTTTAAAATCTGAGATGTTACAATTTAATGTCTGAAGATTATAAGAATTTAACATCTAGAGATTATATTTGGTAACATCTTCATATATTAGAAAAATATTATAGATTATACGCGCTAATATACTTTTCTTTACGGTGTATTATTCTTTAATTGTATTATCCAGTTCGTATAATCCATTTTTCTCAGTGTGGTTTCCAGAAATAATAAGATACGGAACTTGAAACTAATGGACATTTTTTGTATTTAAGATAATACAGGTCTAAAATTTGGAAATTTCATTTCTTTACTTCAAACATAAAAATGACGTTTCTACTATAAAAGATGACTTTTTAACAAAATACTTGAATGTTCCACGAAATAATTAAATTTTCAACAAACTAATTAAATTGTCCTTTTGAAAAGATGAATTCTCAACAAAAAAGTGTAATAGTTGATCTTCTAACTAGAAAGGATGAAATTTTCATTCTAAAATAATGAATTTTGAAACCAAAAAGACGAATTTCCAACAAAGATGTTTCAGTCATTAAAGAAAAAAAAGTTCACCTAAATTGTTGAAATTTCAAGCCAAAAGACGAACTTTCTGTAAAAAATTCAATTTTCAACTCGAAAATACGAATTTTCAGCCAAAAAAAAATAATTCTTAAGAAAATAGTTAAATTCATAAACAAAGAGATAAAACTTTATTAAAAAAAATTATTTTCAACAAAGCTGCTCAACTTTTACCCAGGCAGTTAAATTTACAATTCAATAAGATCAGTTTTCAACAAAATAGTTCAACTTTCAACCAAGGAGATGAATTTTCAACAAAAAAATGATTTTTTAACAAAGTGGTTCAACCAAAATTTTCAAAAAAAATAGCTGAATCCTTAAACAAAAAGGATTAATTTCCAATCAAACAGATGCATTTTTATTCAAGAAAGAAACAATTTCTACTTACACTGATAAATTTTTAAATTGAAAAGACAAATTTTCAAACAAATATTTGAATATTTATCCAAAAAAGATTTCGGTTGACCTTTCAATACAAAAATATGAATTTTAAACAAGTAAATTTTCTACGAAAATAGTTGAATTTGCAACAAAACAGTTGAATTCTAATAAAAAAGGATGACTTTTCAGCATAATTGTTGAATTTTGGACCAAACAGTTGCGTTTTCATTCACGAAAGATAAAATTTATACTAAAATAGATTTGAATAGAATTTAAAAAAAAAAGTTGAATTCTCATCCAAAAATGATTCCAGTTGTCTTTTCAATAATAAAATGTGAATTATAATCAAAAAGTTAATTTTCTACGAAAATGGTTAAATTTTTAACACAGAAGGCGAATTTTCAACAAAACAGTTGAATTTTCAACCAAAAAGGTTGACTTTCGAACATAATTGTTGAATATTCAAACAAGTAATAAATATAATAACTAAAAAAGTTCAGGCAGAAGCCAGTGCAAAAAAAAAAAAGAAATATAAATAGAGGGCAAATAAATTACTAACAAGAATATTATATCAGGGTTACCGCAAAACTTCATTTCAAAAATGCCTAATTTTTCCCTGATCAATTTTTCTTTTTCCCTGACCATTAATATTCAAAGACCAGAATCTTGAACGTTTAAAAGTTTTAACCTAGAATCTTTTATAAGCTGAATAGAACAATTTCAAATTAAAATTAAAAATTTTCATATTTATTCCGCTTGACAGTTATTCAAAGTTATAGAAATTCCGACTTTTGCGAAATTTTTTTTCTAAACCCCTGACTTTTTCCTGTCTAATAAAGTTCCCTGACTTTTTTAAAAAAATTTTGTTGACTAGGTTCGTTTTTCACTCACTGGGTATTAAATACCTGTAAATGTACTGAGAGTTAATTGTTTTATTTTCGAATTTACAAAAATTGCGTAAATGAATCAAAGACCCCCACCTTTCCCTTTCGTAACAAATCGTAACAAAATCTCTCGACCCCTCCACCCACTTGAGTTGTTACGTAATTTAAGTACGGTCCTTAATTGTGAAAAGAAACGTTGATTTTCAACCCGATTTAGCTAATGATGACTACACTGAATAAAATTTACGAAAGCGTCTTTTTTTCTTATGGGAAATACGTGTTGAACTTCATAGGGCTTGCGTCACCTTTAAAAATTTTGTTTTCAAACAAAAAATCGAATTATTTTTGTGTGGATTCGGATAAATTTCTGGGCTATATGGAATTCGAGAAAAAAAATTTGCAGTGGATTGTTGGACTACCCTAATGCATACAGATATGTTAGTGGCGATTCGACTACCCACCCAAACACTAAAATCTGTACTTTTGACCTTTTCTAACAAAAAAAAACGAATATCTTCTCATATACGATCGACAAAGTGGGGCTTACCTTGTGAAACTCATGTTTGTTATCAGTCTGTGAAATGTAAATTAACATTTTTCACTTGCATGATTCTAATTGGGCAACGTGTCATGAGCGTAGCATTAGACAGCACCTCGTGTTTCCACCGTGGTTTAAATATTCATTGAATTTAGTAAAACCGCAGACAAGGTTTTCTTATAAAAGACGAACACTTCCTTCTTCGCCATCAGTTTGATTCTGTTATTACATAGCTTCTTACCAACATGGGTACACTAACTTATTTGCTTCTCTCAATACTTTGTGCGGGTTTGCAACACGTAGTTCTAGCTTCTTCATCTGGTGGTGCAGGTTCGAGTGGTAAGTGAAATAATTTTACTCTGTACGTAAAAAAATTATTTTTTCTCGGTAGTGCTTAAGTTTTACCCACTTGGCCGTCAAAACACTCTGATCAGAACCTCCCAAACGACACTGAAACAAATTTGGTCTCTTGAAATTAAAAAAATAATAATATAGTGCGATGCTAGAGCCTTGAGAAAAGAAAGCATATAGTGCTTGAGAGTTTTTGATGAAAGAACATATTTGACTTGCTTCTAATCTAAATTTGACTGAACGATTCTACAGGAACATGAGTGCGGACCGTGCAATAAGTACAAGCAAAGAATAAAAAGATTTTTTTTAAGTTTGAAGTTTGAGAGGTTCTGAGATGACACCTTTTACGTATCCAATTGATATTTTATAGTTTTTATATGGCTTTTATTTAAAGTGATATAAAATTGTATCGAAAAATATGTTCACTCTGTCTGAACGGTCCCGTATGGACATGTCGTGATCCTAGGACCATGGTGTTCTAACTCACTTTTTCGACGAACATGAGTTAATGACACCAGACGATAATCTGGTAATCTATTCCCGTAATTTTAATCTGATTCTGAAATGCAATGTCTAAATAGGTAAAGGTTATTAAACAAAATCTGTACAAGAAATGTGAAACCACCATATGCTATCTAGTGCCACGCAATTACACGTTGCCAGATTAAAATCATGCAAATAAAGGAAAAGGTGACAATCATTCCAAGTCTAACTTTTCCTGACAAAGTGACGTCATGTAGGAATGATAATACTTCTGAGCCACAAGGGCACGAAGTTCTACCTTCAACTCATTACACAAAAATTTCGACATTCCTAGAGTTAAATATTGAATTAGTGTTCCAATCATTCTTGCCAGAAATAAGTATGAAACAGTTGCTTCTTATTATGAGTAAACGATCTTCATGTAAAATAGCGTGGTTGAAAAATGCATTGAAATTTTGTTTTTATCCTAGGGAACAACGACACTCTTAATTAGATTCTAAATCCGAAAACAGATATTGCATATTTTTGTTTTTTGGATTGGTTGTGTATACAAAGCGGTACCGGTAAGAACATGTCGGTACCGTTAAAAATATATTGCCGATACCGACAATTTTTTTACCTTTTTTTCAAGCATATTTTGAGAATACAGCCTAGACTGCTGGCAAAAATATTAGAAAATTAATTTTCGTCTTTTGTGCTTAATGCTACTGTTTGATCCTCCATATTGGCCATCTTGCAAGTTGAAGTCCCAGACTAAAAACATTGAAAAATGTTAGAGGTAAAACTTGAATTATTCCTGTGACTAATCACAGAAGACCAACCAGAGAGATGCAGCCATAGGGGTTTGACCAACATTATTTGTATGACCAGTCACAGGGTCGCCCCCCCCCCCCCCGGAATATTGGAAAGGGTTAGGGGTTTGACCAACATTTTTTCTGTAAAAAGTCGCAGGGTTGCCTTGCCGCCCCTACGAGATATTGGGAAGGGGTTTGATCAAAATCATTAGTGCGAACAGTTACAGGGGTACCTTGCCGCCCCCACGTTATTTTGGAACGGGATATAGGTTTGACTATCATGACTTCTTTGACCAGACACAGGGGTGCGTTTAAACCTCCACAAGGTCTTGGAAAGGGGTAGGGATTTTACCAACGTTATTTCTGTGACCAGTCACAGCGGTGCCTTCCCAACGGAAGAGATATTGGAAAGGGGTAGGGGTTTGACCAACATTATTTCTGTGACTAGTCGGAAGGGCACTACTCAGCTCCGACGAGATGCTGGAAGGGGATACGGCTTCGGCCAACATTATGTCTGTGACCAGTTGCAGGTCTGCTTGTCGCTCCCCCGAAATATTGGAAAGTTGTAGGTGTTTGACAAAAACTATTTTTGTGAACAGTTGCAGGGGTGCCTTTTTGCCTGAAGAGATATTTAAAAGTGGTAAGGGTTTAGCGAATATTGTTTCTGTGACCAGTTTCAGGAGTGCCTTCTCGCCTTCACTGAATATAAGAAAGTGGTAGGGGTTTGACCATAATTATTTTTGTGTCCAGTCACAGGGGTGCCTTTCTGCCTAGAGAGATATTGGAAAGGGGTAGGACTTTGGCCAACATTGTTTCTGTGACTAATCGAAGGGGCACCATCCCGCCCCCACGAGATGTTGGAAAGGTCTAGGACTTTGATCAACATTATTCGTCTGACCATTCACAGGGATGCCCTAGCGCCCCCATATTATTTCGGAAAGGGGTATATGTTTGACCATCGTTACTCTTGTGACCCATCACAGAGGTGCCGTTCCACTCCCACAAGATCTCAAAAAGTTGTAGTTTTTTGACCAACTTTATTTCTGTGACCAGTCACAGGGGTGCGTTGCCGCCCCTACGAATTATTGAAAGTGGTAGGTGTTTGACCATCATTGCTGCTGTAACCAGTCACAGGATCACCACCCCGCCCCCACGAAATGTTGGAAATGGATAGGGGTTTGATCAACATCATTTCTGCGACCAGTCACGGGGGTGCCTTTCCGCCTAAAGAGATATTGGAAAGGGGTAGGGGTGTGACCAACATTGTCTCTGTGACCAGTCACAGGGGTGCATTTCTGTGAAGGAAAAATCATTTTTCAAATATTTTTTCCGGCAGTCTAGGCTCTAACCTTAAAACGTGCTTTTGAAATAAATCATTAAAAAAATCGTTTGTACCGGTAATTTTTTTTTACCGCTACCGACAGTGTATACGCTTCGGTTTGGATTACCTTCTGTGGGTTTGTGTAAATATTACGGAAAAGTGATAGGACTTGTAGTGAACCTACCATCGAAGAACTTAATGATGTATCATTTACGTGGATTTGCCACTTTTAGGATGCCCTGATAGTAAGAAATCTACACCATTGAGTTTTCTAACCTCTTTTTTTTGCCAAAAATTATTATTGTTTGTATAGTGCAATAATTACCAATAATATTAGGTAATATGAAATTATTCCCAAAATTCCATCCGCTTGAATGATTGTATTTTCTTTCAAAAAGTCGGCTTTCTTTCATAGAATCATAATAATCAAGTTTTCCTTTTAATACACTTTATACGTTTTCAATCCTTCACCTTTATTATTAAACAAACATTTGAACTTTTAAATCTTTTGCATTACTTGGATCGCTTTAGAACTCTTTCAAATTCTTTCGATTTCTTTGAAGTCTTCTGAATTTCTAAGAATTTCCTAAATTCTTTGAATTTAAGCAAATTACCTGAATTCCTTGAATAACTTCGAAGTTCTTTTAATTCCCTGCATTTTTGGAATTCCCTAAATTATATGAATTTCTTGAATTCTTGGAATTTCCTAGATCCATAACATTCTTTCAATTATCTGAGTTTTCAGTTATTGTGGCATTTCCTGAATTCTAAGGAATTAAAAATAATTCAAGGAGTTAAAAAGAATTTAGACTTTTACAAGTCATTTACAGACCTAGTCCTCCCACCTAGTACTCATAATTATTCCATTCTTTGTTTTTGTGGCTTGTGTAAGATAGCTTTTTTGTTTAAATTAATTTTTGTTCTAAAATTGGGATAAAGCAAAAATGATTCACTTGAAACAACACAATACTACTTGAAGAAATGATTCTTTTTAAGGTTTTTTTATCATTTGTTCATAACTAAAAAGTCAAAGCAAAACTAAAGATTTCAGAAAAAAGAAACTTTCTAGCATTAATCCAAGAAAAGATAGTTCCAAACAACAAGCAATTGTTTAAATAAGCATGTTTGATAAATTGCATTAATTATTAACTCACAAAGTAAAAAGTGAACAGGAAGTTTAAGAGTTCAGAAAAAATTGCAACTTTTTAGCAGTTATCTAAGAGAAGATATTTAAAAATTTCAGAAGATACCACAACTATCTGGCATTGATAAAGAAGAAAATAGTTATAAACAATGATAATTTGTTTAAATTATTCAAATTGAATATTATTAACAATAATGATAAATTGTTTAGACAATTCATTTGGTTAACTCTAAATAATTATTCACCGCACTCTAATTGAAAATCGGACAAGGAGTGGAAAAGTTTTGAAAGAACCGCGACTTTCTAACACTATTCATAGAGAAAATGGCTAAGAACGACAATAAATTGTTTAAAAAATTTATGTAAGCACCTAGTTATCAGTTAAAAGTAGTATTTGATGTATTGGAAACAATTTGCATTAAAAATACATTAAAAAATCATAAATCATTCTATTTGTTTTCATACTGCTGCTCTGTGACAAACATTAAAAATCGCAAACAACTTTGCTACTGAAAGTTTTTCGTCCGCGAAACTTCTCTGGAGACTTTTTTCCGTCAAAGTTTGAGGAAACGATTCCTGACGGTAATAGTTTGCAATAATTTTTATGTTGCAATTATCGGGAGAAAAGCTATTTTTAACACATGAGGAGTCATCAACAGAGGTTTTTCTATTAGGCCAAAAAATTTGCGATCATCTTGTTGAGCAGAAGCCGACTTTTCGCGAGTTTAGCTTAAAAAGTCATTGATTTCCGTACAATGAAAATTTCCGGTTTTTAATTCTTAGTAAAAAACTATCAATTTTATGAAAAAATTTTCTGGATGAAATTTGTGCGGCTTGTCGAGCCAAACATTGTCATATTTTTTCCTTGGTGAATTTCCCAAAATTTCTCCGCGTTTCCGCAACTCATGGGGTACTAGGAGAGCCAGCCCAAGCGCTAAGGACGTTATGGAATCCGGACGCTAATTTCACCTTTTTGGTTGAAAATTCATTTCTTTCGTAGAAAATTTAACTATTAGGTTAAAAATCCTTTTAAAAATTCAAAATTTGTTTAAAAAATCATTAGTTTTGTTAAAAATTAATCATTTTTGTTAAAAAATAATCTTTTTGCTTGAAACTTCATTTCTTTCATTAACAATAGATATTTAATCTTCTCGGTTGAAAATTTCTCTGTTTTTTTGTGAATTTAACTTTTTGTTGTAAATTTATCTATTTTGTTGAAAATTCGTCTTTTTTGGTGGAGAATTCGTCTTTAGAGTTGAAAATTCAACGAATGCGCTAAAAATTTATTTTTTGGTTGCAAATTTATTATTTTAGTTAATAATTTGACTGTTTTGTTGAAAGTTTCTTTGTCTTTATTGAAAATGAAATTTCTTGGCTAAAACTTTAACTATTCCATGTTTGGTTTAACATTTATCTTCTTCAGTTGAACATTTAATTATTTGGTTGAAAGCGTCTGCATTTTATTGAATCTTTGTCTCTTGTGGTAGGATAATAACTTTCTTGAAGACTAATTCACATTTTTGGTTGAAAATTCATTTCCTTAGTCGAAAATTTAACTATTAGGTTGAAAATTTAACTATTAGTAGGACTATCAAAGCAGGACTATCATCAAAAGCAGGACTGCAATTCAAACTTTTCCCTAGTGCAGAAAGTAAATGACGTATCGGGAGGAAAGTAAAGTAGCCTGCCATTGGTCAGTTTCAAAGCGCTACACAGGCGTCGAAAGTTGAACTTTCAGAGGGGGCGTTGCAATTTTTTTTTGTCAAAACTTAAGTTGCTTATAAACTTTGACTCCCAAAGATTTTAAATGTGGAATTGAAACCTAATTTTGTTTATTCAGTAATTTGTAAAAAGTAAATAAAAAGCGAAAAAATATCGACCGAAAATGTGAATTTTATAAACGTAACCTGCAGTGCCCCCATTGTTCGAAACAATTGTGTAAAAAATCTAAATCTAATATTTTGCAATACAATAAAAATTGAATTTTGAGCTTCGAGCGCCAAAGTGGGATGAAATCAAAAAACGAGGTTCCAAATAACTTGTAGCTGGCAATTTTCCACCGATTTTGGAATTATGACTTTGTTAAGTTAATTGTTATCGACAAATTAACTTAACAAATAGTCTACACTATGGATTCTTTGTTTGCAAAGTAAATTTTTGCGTTAAAACTACTTGCTTTCATCGAAAAAATAATACCGGATCATAATAATTTGACATCCGATATTTTTTATCAATTTTATAAACAAATTATATAAACAAATGTCTAGTGTGGACACTTAAAAGCAGAAACAAATCTTTTTTTTTCTTAATTTTTCTCAAATTATATCGCCAGTGATATTTAATGAGGGGAAATTATCATCCGATATTTTTTATTAATTTTATAAACAAATTATATAAACAAAAGCCCAGTGTGGACATTTAAAAGCCGAAAGAAATTGCTTTTTCTTTTAAGTATCCTCCAATTATGTCGCTAGTGATGTTTAGTGATGGAAAATTATCATCCAAAATTTTTTATCAATTTCATAAACAAATTATATAAACAAATGGCCAGTGTGGACATTTAAGGGCAGAAAGAAATCTTTTTCTCTCCTAATTTTCCTTAAATGATGTCGCCAGTGATGTTTAATGCCGGGAAACTATCATCCGATATATTTTTTAATTTTTTGAACAAATTATATAAACAAATACCTAGTGTGGATGTTTAAAGGCACAAAACTTTCGATTTTTCGCAATTAGCCGCAAATTATGTTGCCAATGATGTAATTGTTTGGTGATTGTTGTTTCTTTCAATTTTCTTGATAGTATTCTTAGGAATTGTTAAAGATGGAAATTTGTACAACAACAATAAGCATACACTTGCTGTGTATCATAATCCATTGTCAATTTCTTAAGATTCTATTGATTAGTCGCGATCAAGTTTTAATTCCTAAGTCTTTAATCTGAGATAAGGAGCTCGGGAGCTTCAGGATATATATATATATATATATATATATATAATTTAAAAAAGAGGAGTAAACAACAACCGCAGGGTCCCACTGAAGGCAACTGCCATCTAAAAAATGACACTGGCTCCCAGTAGAACCGCGGTAAATCACACTCATGGCCACGACTCACAACCGTGAGATGGGTGGTCACAGGGCACGATGAAATCACAACGATAGGCCGGCGAAACCCTCGTGTGTCTTGAGGACACGAAGCAACCCAAGGATAACAGCTTTATGCATCCATCTCGCAAATGCCTTGGCATATTTTTGGCACGCGATTATGGCTTTAAGGTTACGAACCAGTGATAGTTTCGCAACTCCGAGAGCACCTATCACAAGGACAATAACTTGTACCAAATATTTTGGGTACAGTCATTGCAGCTCTCTTTTAAGGTCTTGATACCTCTCCTCCTTTTCTTTCTCCTTGGCAGTGATGTTGTATTCGGACAGCGCCGAGAATTCGATCACGAATATAGTTCGTTTCTCGAAGTCTTGGAGAACGATGTCAGGCTTCGAGTGTGTAACGGAGACTGCTGTCCGAAAATCGTAGTTCCAGAAAATTTCACACTTCTCGTTTTGGACAATTTATTCTATCTCCCTTGGAACGTTCGGCAGGGCAGGGTCGCGGCCAACGCCGTAAGAGCGAAAAAGATGGTAATGAAGCACTCTTAGGGCCGCATTATGCCTGTACATATATGTCGTTTCTGCGTGAGTCGGACACCACGATAGTATGTGTTCTAGGTACTCAGCGTGTGCATGACATGCTCTGCACCTATCACTGGGAACTGCTTGACATAAAGTGCGGTCACGGTATGCTAAGGTGGAAATGGCACCCTTCTGTCATGCGAAAATAAAACCCTCTGTACCTGAATTAAGCCCTGATGATCTGAGGAAAGCAAAAATTTGCTCCTTCGACGAGCACTGTTTTTCTACATTTCTGTGAAAGTTTCCGTGCATTTTCTTGTCGAATAGCTCTTGGTGAAATTTTTCAACCTCTGCTTTCTCTACTTCGGTTTTTAGAAGTGAAGCATCTAGATGGAGTAATGCACTTTCCTTACTTCTGATGTTAAAATTCAGGTCAAGGGTCTCGGCCGCTTGCTTCGTGGCTTTGTAAAGGAACGCTCCTTCGCTAATCATCTCGTGGTTCCTGACCATCTTCAGGAGAGGATCTCTGCCATTCGCAACGATGTAAGCTGTACTCAGAACAATTCGGTTGTGAAGACACTGGAGATCAAGAAGTCCGCGGCTGCATTGACGGCGTGAAATGTATAATCGCGGAACTGACGAATTGATATGCAAGCTTGTATGCATATGCATGATCTTACGTGTGGTGAAATCAAGGGCTTCAAGCTCGTTCTTCGTCCATTGAACCACCCCAAACGAGTAGAGTAGAACAGGGCAAGCATGTTAGTCGCAGATACCTTGTTCAATGCCGACAGATTGGAAGACCAAATCTGTCGAAGAAGATGCTTGTATCTGCTTCGGAGAGACTCCTTCGCTGATGTTACGTCCTGAATGCGGCTTTGAGGCTCGCCCAGGTATGTATAGGTCTCTCCAGTATTAGGATGTCGCCAGTAATATTTCCTTTCTTCAGATTAATTTTGGCACACTTGTCCAAAACAAAGTCCATCCCAATCTCTCCTGTGTAGTTCTTGACGATATTTATAGCAGTTTGAAGTTTGCTTTTACCAGATGCATAGATCTTCAGGTCATCCATATAGAATACCTGTGTGACCTTATGCTCGCGCTGACTAGTGTCGCCACAGAGGTATCCAGGAGAATTTCGCAGTGCGTGAGATAGAGGCAGAAGTGTGATGCAAAAAAGCAAAGGGCTCATGGTATCACCTTGAAAGACGCCCCTCTGGAAGGTGACGTCGTTCGTTGTTACACGATAATTTCTAGATGAGATAGTAAATCTAGTTTTCCAAAGAGGCATCAATCTCTCCATGCATCTCACTATGTGTAGATACACCTTCAAGCTTTCCAACAGACAGATGATAAGTCTATGAGAGGTTGAATCGAAAGCTTTCCGGTAGTCAATCCAGGCCATTGACAGGACGCGCTGATGGGCTGCAGCGTATTTACAGACACACCTGTCAATTAGCAGATTCTCTCGACAGCTTGCTACACCTTTTTTCGAGCCACGTTGTTCGTACATCTCTCGCCATACAGGCTCAATTCGTCGAACAATCCTGTTGTTTAGGACAGCTGTAAAGATCTTATACAGTGTGGTCAAACAAGTTATTGGCCTGTGATTTTCTGGGTTGGACAAGTTGCCTTCTTTTGGCAGGAGTATAGTGCGTCCTAACACCAGCCACTACGGAATGGGCGTCTCCGACTTTAAATATGACGTGAATATGCGGGCCAAATGTTGGTGTGTAGAAGTAAACTTCTTCCACCAGAAGTTCTTGATACAATCTGGTCCAGCAGCGGAAAAGTTCTTTGTGCCTCTAAGTGCTTTTTTCACCTCTTCGGCAGTGATTGGTGGACATTCCTCCTTAGATTTTATGAGGTTGTCGCAAAACTCCTTTAAGCGGATGATATTGTCAGTATCTTCTTTCAACTCTAGTGTTTTCGGGATCTTGTACACCTCTCTCCAAAAAGTCTCTACCTCCTTGGGCTTGGGTGGATTTTTTCCAAAACCAGTAAGATCGCTGAAGAGGCGCGATGGGTCAGCGAGAAACTGTTGATTCTCCCTGATCCATCTATCCTTCTTCTGTATTCTCCTCCTCGCGTCAGATAACAGCCGTATTTTGTCAACAATATGCTGCTTGATTGTCAGCAGCTTTGACTTGTTTAGTGTGTGATTCAAGATCCTTAGTTCTTGGGCGAACTTTCGAACTCTTTCCGTGAACGGTCTACCAGATGTTATGTTGTCAATCACACATTGAACACGAGACGCATTCTGTCTTGCCCATCCAATCTTCTTGTTCAGTTGATGCAAGCGTCTTTTGGTCTTTTGATCCATCGTCGGTTTTAGCCTTCGATTTGAATCAGCCAAAGCTCTCGCAGCACCATGAACTGAGCAATTGATGGTCCAGAGGTCGGACTCTTGCGAGATATCTCTACGAAGGGAGGCATCCATTCCAGTCAGATCTTGGGGCTTAGGAGGAACTTGCAGGTTAATGTTCCTCCTTTTCCTGAAATCGTGATCATCTCTCAGAAGGTGCCAGCTTTCCGCGGTTGGTCTTAATTGTGTGCATATGCGCCATAAAGCCTCGGTGAACACGGACAATGCTGGCATCGTAGCAGTCTAGCAAGTCACCCTTGAGTTGATCCGTGCAGATCAATGTGGACGTTTCGCATTGTTTTCCGACCCATTGTCGGGTGCTCTGCGCGTTCGATCGTTTCGAACCGCATCTACAACTTTTTGGTGGTGTCATTGTTATTCCCACGAGCAGCTAGGGAAAGGGTTGGTCCATCCTTGTAGAGCCCCGCGTGCAAGGATAAGCCTGCATACTCTGAGAGATCGCCCGGTATCCCAGAGTCACCGTTTAGGACACCTCACCCAGGTGCCATTCAGCTTTCGGCACGGTTGTTACGCCTCCGCTTAGGGGTTATTCCTTCGGGACCATCCCTAGACAATTAGGCATTTTCACTTCATAGTCAGCTAACTTCACTTCGTTAACTGCTGAGCGGAAAACAATGGATCAAATGCAAGGGATTCCCTCCATTTTTGCCCTATTTTGTTAATATCTTCGTAAAAACTAATTTTTTCTCTTTAGGTGTATTTGAAAAATAGTTTTTATTTTTTAAGACCTATTTAATGAAATAATAAAAATATAATAATTATCATTCATTACGAAGATATTGCAAAAATAAAGTTTTGTCCCATGCATTTGGTCCATTGTTTTCCCCTCAGCACTCAACGAAGTGAAGTTAGCTGATGTTTGAAGTGAAAATACCTAATTGTCCGCGACTGCTTAATTATTCTAACCATATTCAGCAGGAACCCTTGGCACAGAGACCCTCTATCCGCAGCCCGAGGACGCGTTCGGTGGCTTTGTCATAGGCCCTTCAGTTCTATTCCAAAGGAATCGAAACCAAAACCGATATATATATATTTTAGGCTCCGAACCCGAAAACGCCCAATGGGCGTTTAAACCGCACGCACCTAGGAGTGGGCATTTCTTAATGCCCCGAACTAGGTGAGAGCGCTTTTAAGTGCACCGAACTAGGTGTGGGCATTCTCAAATGCACCCACCTAGGTGGGGCAAAACTGAAACGTCCCGAACCCGTTCTAGTTGTCTTTAGATACAGAGAACGCGTTTTGGGGAATATAAAAATTTCTTCTTGTGATAAAAAACTAGTATTTTTGTTCAGGCACATTCTGAAGCACACAATCCTGGTAAAAGTTAAGGATGAAAAAAAAACATTTATCATATACTAGATAACTAATGTTAAAAAGTGATAAAGACGATATAATTACTATTGTTATTGTTATTGTTATGTCAACATTTTCTAAACATTTTTAATAAATATTAGGTACATACTGCTCGGTGGGTTTCCTATCACCACTACGTAGCGCGTCCTCAGGTTGCGGATAGAGGAACGGCCCGTAAGGCTGAACAGCCCCCAAGGTTAACTGCGAATACAAGAATAAGCAGTCGCGGACAGCCGATAGGATCCAGTCGTGGGTGTGGTGAATCTAGCACTGGTAAAAAATAGGTACACGACAACCATGGCTTGGGGGGACCCACCCATTCGCGTTCATACACAATGGGTGGGTTCTGGCAAGCCAAGGTGCAGCGTGTACCCACCTAGAAACTCTACCCGAACCAAAACTAAAAATCTTGTAAGGGAAAAATCCTGCTGCCCATTGGACACTGCAGCGATGACACTGCCCGCAAGGGATGTGTGGAATGATTCGCCTGCATAGGGCCAAAGGGGTATTGATGCCAGTAGGCGCGCTGCCTTGCAGGTGGACGTTAGGGTACGAGGATGAAACTGTAATGTGTCTGACGACAAGTTGACATGGTTCTTGTCAGAGTCGGAAAGCTCCCATACTTAGACGTAGGGAGGTATGGGGGTTATCACTCCTGGGACAGTGGACTCACCTACGATCGGAATAGCATCCTAACGTGCGGATTATCTTGAAACTACCATGGCTAACTTGCAAAAACAAAAAACTACAGTTAAAGATCTAAGGGTGGGAACTCTAAACGCGCGTAGTCTAAAAACTGGCCGATTTAGCGAACTCATTAAGATACCAATTGAATACAAAACTGACTTAATAGCACTTCAAGAAACCTGCTGGTCGGGCGATTTCGGGTCAATTTCTAGGGATAACTATACTTTGCACTGGGGAGGAGCTAATGGGCAAAGACTGGGGACTGGTTTTCTTATTAATAAACGAATTTCGCAAGCACTTATCGACATGCAATTCATTAACGACCGGTTATCATACATTGTACTAAAGGGTAATTTCAGCAAACACGTATTAATCAGTGTGCACTGCACCACCGAGGACAAAGACGAAGACACTAAAGATCTTTTTTATGAAACAATCGAGCAGGTTTTTGACAAGTTCTCAACGTTTGACGCAAAAATAGTATTGGGGGATTTCAACGCGAAAATTGGAAAAGAACCAATGTATAGGCCTACAATAGGATCAGAAAGTTTGCATGACGTCAGTAATGATAATGGAACCAGAGTAATAAACTTTGCAGCTTCAAAGAACCTCGTTCTCAAAAGCACATATTTCAAGCATAAAAATATACATAAGGCCACCTGGACATCACCAGATGGTAATACTCACAATCAGATTGATCACGTTCTAATTGACAGAAGACGTCATACAAACATTCTCGATATAAGATCGTATAGGGGAGCGGATTTAAATTCAGACCATTTTCTCGTGATAGTAAAACTAAGATCTAGGCTAGCGTTAAGTAAGAAAACAAGCCGCACAGAGCCAACAGTTCGTTTCAATATAGATAAGTTCAAAACAGCAACAGAAACATTAAATTATCAAGTTGAGATTTCTAATAGTTTCTACGCTCTCCAAGAACAGAGAGACGATAACAATAATCACGAGGAGGACCCGGAAACCCTGTGGAGCAATACGAAAAAGGCGATAAAGGCAGCCGCGAAACTTACGATAGGTTTTAAGAAAGTAACCAAAAGCAAACCATGGTTTGACGAAGAGTGCAAACTCTGGTTTGAGAAACGTCGGACGGCCAGACTAAGTAGTTTACAAAATAAGTGCGATCAAACACATAAGAAATATCTCGAGATTAGCAAAAGTACAAATAGGCTCTATAGATCCAAGAAAAGGGAGTGGGAAAAGGATAAAATACTAGCAATAGAAGCGCATAATAAACAAAATAACCCGCGTGAGATGTACAGGGGAATCAATTTTATAAAGAAAGGCTTTCAAAGTAGAACGGAAGTACTGAGGGACGAAAATGGCAATCTAGTAGCCGATGCGACAGAGAGACTGAATTTATGGAAAGATTATTTCGATAAACTATTAAATGTACGCGAAGCCCCCGTTGAAGGTAATCTGGGCGAAATCCACACTGCTGATCTATTAATTAACGATCCTACTGATATAGAAATAGAAATGGCCATAAAGAAGTTTAAAAATAACAAAGCCGCGGGCATCGATGACCTACCGTCAGAACTGATAAAAAATGGAGGCCCTTGCCTCACAAGGCAAATTTGTAAATTGATACGCGCAGTTTGGAAAACAGAACGCATGCCTGAAGAATGGAATACCTCTATCATTATTCCCATCTTTAAAAAGGGCGATAAAACTAACTGTAACAACTATCGGGGAATTTCACTTGTGCCTTCGTGCTACAAGATCCTGTCTAATGTTATCCTAAGTAGACTAACTCCTTTTGCCGAGGAAATCATTGGGGATTACCAGTGTGGATTCCGCCGAAACCGATCTACAAGCGATCAAATGTTTACAATTAGACAACTGTTAGAAAAGAAATGGGAATTTAATGAAGCAGTACATCAGCCATTTATCGATTTTAAAAAAGCTTACGACTCTATTATACGCGCGCGAATGTACTGGATCCTAGAGTTCTTGGGTGTGCCAAGAAAATTGGTTAGACTTATCGAAATTTGCTTAAGCGGCAGTAAGGGTAGAATACGCGTAAACGGTAGTTTATCTGAAGAGTTTTTGATCCGCGATGGCCTGAAACAGGGCGATGCACTTTCGTGCGTCCTTTTTAACTTAGTTTTAGAATACGTGGTTAGGCAAGTGCAGGCGAATCCGACCGGTGCTACCCTCAATGGGGTAATACAAATTCTTGGATATGCGGATGATCTCGACGTACTAGGGGATGATAAAGAAACGGTAGCTAAAAATGCAGAAATCTTGATCGCAAAAGCCAAAGAGATTGGCTTGGAAGTTAGCGAATCGAAGACAAAATATATGACCGTCGTCAGGTCCGGACAAAGTAACCAAGACGGGGATCTAATGGCCGGAAATATGTAATTCGAAAGGGTTAACGAGTTTAAATACCTCGGGTCTATTATAACTAGCGAAAATAAGATTAAAACGGAAATCAATGCGCGGCTACACGCTGGCAATGGGTGCTATTATGCAGCAAACACGCTACTAAAATCGCGATCGCTATCTAGAAACATCAAAGTAAGAATTTACAAAACGATAATAATGCCGGTCTTCGTGTACGGGTGTGAAACGTGGGCGCTGACGAAAGGAGAAGAGAATAGGTTTAGAGTTTTCGAGAATAAAGTACTTAGAAAAATCTATGGTCCAAAAAGGGACGAAGAGACCGGCGAGTGGAGAAAACTGCATAATGATGAGCTGCACGCTCTCTACGGGTCAGCAAATATTAATAGAGTAATGAAAGCGATTAAATTAAGATGGGCGGGGCATGTAGCAAGAATGGGCAATGAAAGAACAGTGGCGCAAGTTTTAAGAGGGAGACCGACTGGTAAGAGACCCCTCCGAGAAACAGATGGGAGAAAAATGTAAGGGATGATCTAAAAGAACTAGGACATGATTACTTAAACTGGATGGAGAATGCACAAGACAGAGATGTGTGGCGGTCTCGGGTAGATGAGGCAATGAACTTTCGAGTTCGAACTGCTAATCTATAATAATAATAATAATAATAATTAGGTACATAACTATTCATTATTTTTATTTTATTTAGATTTTTTAAGATAACGTTTCTTAAACAGATAGCCAATGTAATAATAGTAAAATTATTCCAAATTACCAGAGAATATTAATTTTCAACAAAATATTTAGATTTCCAATTGAAAAAATAATTTTTACCAAAAAAAAAACGAATTTTCAACTAAAGTTATGAATCTTTAACCAAAAACAATGAACTTTTCAGAAAGTAGTTCCACTTTCAACTAAAATTATGAACATAAATAGATGAATTGTAAACAAAAAGATAATAATTAATATTTAAAAAACAAAATGTTTTGATTAAAAGCCAAAAATAACTGCATTCAACCAAGAGAAACGAATTTTCAACAAAATGCTTGAATTCTCTACTAAAACATATTAATTTTCAATTGCGAGGTTCAATTGCATTCTTAAATGAAGAAAGTTATTTTTGCAAAAAAAATCCTTTTTGTAATAAAAAACTAGTAATTTTGTTGAGGCACGTTCTGAAGCAGAGAATCCTGATCAAAGTCAAGGGTGGAAAAAAACAGGCATCATATACTAGATAATTAATCTTAAAAAGTGATAAAGACGATATAATTACTATTGTTATTGTTATTTGAAAATTTGCTTTACATTTTTAATAAATATTAGGTACATAACTATTCAGTAGTTTCTTTTATTTAGACCGAAATCTTGAGTGAAATTCCGAATGCCATGCCAACAGTTCATGTAAAAAAAAGTAGGGACAGATATTGCATAACAGATAAATTTGGAGGTATGTATCTCCTCAAAATATTTTAAACATTTTTATATTATTTTATCTGTATCGTATATGATTTTATTATATTACCATTATATAGCAAGTTAATGTATACATTAATCGAGATAAAATATTATTCATAGGTTAAATTATTAATTGTTCTGGTCGACGCAATTTCAATTTGTAATTAACATAACATTTTTTTTGGATTCGCGATGTAACAATTATTTATATATATATAATATATATATATATTTATATATATTCAGCGTATATTTATCATATTTTAAATCTCATTGATCGTTGTTTCTGGATTTTTTTAAAAATGTGAATCTATTATTTGTACATATTATATTACTTTTTAGTAATTTTTTCTCATTGGATGGGTTGTTTAGTGATATATTACCAATTTTTGTAAAGTGAATAATAATAATTTTATTGTGTTTATCGCTTTTTTATATTAGTTATCTTTCATATTATACCTGTTTTTTTCTTTCATCCTTGACTTTAACGAAAATTTTGTGCTTTAGAATATGCCTCAATAAAAAGACTAGCTTTTGTCACAAAAATGAATGCTTATTTCTCACAAAACGCGTTATTTGTATCTAAAGGAATGTTAAGTGTAAAAATAAATAGGTGTAATATTACATAACTGATAATTTTAGAGACATATATACCCTCAAAATATTTGGAATCATTTTTTTATTATTACATTGGCTATCTGTTTAAGGAATGTTACTTTGAAAAATCTAAATAAAAAAAACTGATGAATAGTTAGTTCCTAATAATCAATGAAAATGTTTTTGTAAAACAAAATTTCTTTATTTAAAAATGCAACTGAAAATTGCAATTAAATCAAGACCGAGCTTAGTTAATTCACTCCAGCTAATAGATCTGGCCCTTAAAAAATTATTTCATTTTGAAGCTTAATTTATTTTAACAACGATAAAGGTAATTAAATACATTTTTTATTATATAGAATGAAAATGTTCGATTACAGAACACTATACCTTGAAGACGGTTGCCAATAAATTAATAAAATTTGTAGTTATTATTTTCAACACTAATATCTCTAAACTGACCAAAGAATTTTTGAAACTATTCATCTCCTTTGTTTAGCACTTTATACTTTTTTTTGAAATGGGTTTGTTATAGCAAAACTTTGTTTATCCACATCATTCAAAGTTTATGTAGAAATAAAAAAGAATAATTGATTGATCTTTATTTTAAAATGAAACTGAAAATTGCAATTAAAAATTAATATGTTTTAGTAGAGAATTCAAGCATTTTGTTGAAAATTCGTTTCTGTTGGTTGAATGCAGTTATTTTTTATTTTTAATAAAAATATTTTGCTGTTCTAAATATTAATTATTATATTTATGTTTACAATTCATCCTTTTTAGTTTAAAATTTTTAGTTGAAAGTGGGACAACTTTCTGAAAAATTCATTTTTTGGTTGAAGATTCATAACTTTAGTTGAAAATTCGTTTTTGTTGTTGAAAATTAATTTTTTCAACTGAAAATCTAAATATTTGGTTGTAAATTCAAATTATTTGTTGAAAATCAATATTCTTTGGTAATTTGGAATAATTGTACTATTATTACATTGGCTATCTCTTTAAGAAATGTTATTTTTTTAAATCTAAATAAAATAAAAATAATGAATAGTTATGCATCCAATATTTATTAAAAATTTTTGGCAAATGTTGACATGACAATAACAATAGTAATTATATCGTCTTTATCACTTTTCAACATTAGTTATCTAGTATATGATAACTGTTTTTTTTCATCCTTAACTTTGACCAGGATTGTGTGCTTCAGAATGTGCCTGCACAAAAATACTAGTTTTTTATCACAAGAAGAAATTTTTGTATTCCCCAAAACGCGTTCTCTGTATCTAAAGACAACTAGAACGGGCTCGGGATGTTTCAGTTTTGCCCCACCTAGGTGGGTGCATTTGAGAATGCCCACACCTAGTTTCGGGGCATTTAGAAATGCCCACTCCTAGGTGCGCGCGGTTTAAACGCCCATTGGGCGTTTTCGGGTTTGGAGCCTAACATATATATATACATATATATTCATTATATATATATATATATATATATATATATATACACTTAGTTGATACTTATACTATCAGAATGCTTCCAGTCCTTTGTGGCCACACTGGCCATTTGTTTCTATAATTTGTTTATGAAATTAATAAAAAATATCAGATGTCAAATTGTTATGATTGGGTATTATTTTTTCGATGAAAGCAAGGAATCTTAACGCAAAAATGTACCTTACAAACAAAGAATCCATAGTATAGACTATTTGTTAAGTTAATTTGTTTATAACAATTAACTTAACAATGTCATTTTTTTTGCTTTCAACTACCGCCGTGCATAAAGTCTGGCAATGATGATCATAGAAAAAAAATTTTCACGAAGATAAACAAAAAAAACGAAAAAAACGGCTTAGAAATTGCCAGCTACATGTTATTTTGAACCTCGTTTTTTGTTTTCATCCCACTATGGACTGGTTCGAGCATATTTAATGAATTGTTCCATCAGCCAATAAAGGATTATCGAATGAAAAAACGTAAATGCCTCAGTATAATTATGTAAAATAACAAAAGTATTTCAAAAAATAGAATTTGTATATATAAAGAAAAGATAGGTTTGTAATTTTAAACACCGAACATAATTTCAAATTTGCTGATCCTTTTCGGTTCCCTTCATCCACATACATTAAGGAATCCAGAGTATTTATGGCTCATAAGAATTAAAGTTATTCACGGAATTCTGTGAATAAAGAGAATTAAAGGATTTCACGGAATTGAGAGATGCCTGAAACGAAAGGCCTTGGAAATTACTGGGCCCGGGTGGAGAGCTTTACTTGGTGGATGTGATTGAAGAGTATGGATCTTACTATGTGATTATTAGTAAGTTTGCGGATTGGGTGATTGCTAGAGAGATTGATCAGTGACATGGATTGGAGCTGTATTGAGGAAAGGACGTGTTATTCAAATAAGCAACACGAGAATTTTAGAATAATCTTAAAATCTATATCTCCCACACCTTATACTGCCTGACCGAGTGAGTTACGCTTACCCCAAAATTCGATTTTCTTGAAACTCACATATTTTATGTATTTTTTAATGCTGAACACGAATCTGCCCCGAAAAAAGTGTTGCTCTCTTACAGTTTTCGAGATATCGAGATTTTTCTAGGGAAAATTTCGATTTTTTATTTCTTTGAAACATACTTTATGTATTTTTTTTATTAATGAAGCAAATAAAAACGGAAGACTCCCTTCGAACAACGCTTCACAAGCACCCATCCCCCAAAAAGGCGGGGGGGGGGGCGGGGGGGAGGGGGGGGGGGGCGGGGGCAAGCGCTTTTCACAAGCCTCCCCAAACCTTAAGCGGCCCCCCTCTTACACACAAAAAAATATTGGAAAGGGGTCGGTGGTGCCTACGAGTTGTAAATGCCACCCCAGTCGGGATCGTTTCGAATTCGAAGGCACGCTGAACCCTTTTTAAACTTTTCCACAAGCCTTATCAAACTCTACGTCCCTCGTAGGCTCAACAAGAAACTGTTGGAAAGGGGTCACTGTAATATGTAAAAATAAAATAAGTCTGAGTAAAAAACAATACTGAAACTACTGGAAATGGCGTCGGAATGCCTTAGAATTGGGACAATATCGATTTAAAGACGTTTCTGACTCGAGGACACCGCGACCCCCTTCCAGTGATTTGGGGGGTCGAGGATAGAGAGGGGTGGCATGGTTGAGATGGTGATGCGTGAACGCGGGATGGGGGAGGGGTACTTTATGTTTAGCATGCAAACATACCAAAATTTCAAATAACTCCTATGAATTGAAAGAAATTCAATGTGAATTCCCAATAATTATAAATAATTGGTTCTTTCACACTGAAAAAAAGATTAGTTGGGACAACTAATCAAATTTTTGGGACAACTATTTTAGTTAGTAAATAATGGTACTACTATTTAGTTAGTAGTGAGAACTATTTTTGTTAGTTGGGGCACGAGTAGTTGCCGTTACTATTTAATTGGGTAGACTAATTATTTCAGTTTGTCAAAACGACTGTCTGTAGGTAGTTGGACTTACTAATATAGTTTGTCATGTCTACTAACAAATTTGTAGGTATAACTATTTTTTTTGTCACAGGGACTAATTAAAATATCTGTCACTATACTATCGAAATCTGAATTAAAAATATCACAGTGGGCACGCGGGCATCTTTTTTTTGGGACATCTTAGGGACGCTGATGTCAGTTCAGCTGATAAGACGTTCTAAAAAATATGTCCCTATGCCCACTGGGATATTTCTAATTGCAGATGCACTTTGTAGATTAGGATTTCGAGTAAGACTTAAAACTTGTTTGATTTTTCAATTTCTTAAACATACCTTCAAATGCTTCGATATAATCCCCGAAGCCTAAACTTTGCAACACTTCTGATACTTCCATCAATAAATGATGAACAAGACATCAAGTGAGTAACGAGTTATGACGGCCATGTCTAAACGTTCTCCCTCTTTTTAATGCAGGTATGTTGGTACCTTTGTCACATTCTCAATCGTACCAACCAAGGTAGCAAATGAAACAGTTATGCCACCTACTTTAATTTGTCAGAAAAATCAATTAGTAGTACAGATGGCTAATTTATTAGTAATTCTGACTACTAAAACGTTACTAATTTAAAGTAGTCACGAGTACTACAAACGGCTTCCTAAACCGACTATTTTCTCAGTCGGCGTTACTAACTGAACAGTTGTAAGAACCAATGCATGCTTTACTAATAAAAAGGTAGTAGCCCCAACTGTTCATTTTTCTCAGTGCATATTAGAAGATCAACGCCAGAGTTGTCTTAGACGTACGCTCTAAGAGAGTTTATTTTTACATGAAGGTAACTAGATGTCTTATCCAAGACGATTGCTAAAATTTGCTTCTACAGAGGTGTCACGATATAAGGGGTCATTCATAGAGGATCAAGATCTTCTTCCTACCCTTCAAATCATACTAATAAATTAACTTGTCTCATTCTTACAGCTCCATCACTAGCTTTATTAGCAGCTTCTCATAGTCCCTAAAACCGAATGAATCATTAACGGAAAAACTAAAGTTGAATTTTGTTCCATGTGAAATTTTTGATTGGTAAAGTTTGTATGCTATTTGGCGAAAGTTTGTCCTACGATGGAATAAAAGCTGTTGTCTGTTACGTCTTTATCAGCAATGGGAAAATGGCAAAGTATGATAAAATTTGAACTATAAATCAGGACGCCAGATGTGAAACCACTTTCTGCTTACTTGATTGTTATTTTTGAAATAGTTAGACTTATCGCAGACGAATTAAAACGTATTTTTCGTGAATGAAAATAAAGATCTTGACAGAACAACAACCATCGTCATCATCTTTAAAAATTACTCTATTGCTTATGCAGTTCATAAGACGGTAACCAATCTTGAAAGATTTTATGGCAAAACTTTCTACCTCAGTCGGCATTGCAGGTTGGGAACAGAACCAAAAATAGGAATCGAATTAATTTTGAGGTGGAAACATTAATAAGACTTCTAATGTAATGAATATGTTTCATCTCTAATTTATTTAAGCATAAAGTTAAGTTTAAATATTAATGATTAAAAATCAATCCTACTATGAAAATATATTTCAAATTTTTTATTAAAGACATGGTTTCATGAATAAAATGTCCGGGCGGAAATTCATATCTCGCAACTATTGCAATTAGTGCTATTATTTTTAAAATTGAAATTGCAATAAGTGCAATGTTTGTTAAAATCTGGTGTCCTGATTTCCAGACCGATTTCATTCATACATTTCTGTTTTTCGCACTGCTGTCAACTGCATAGCAAACGACGCTTTTTCACTGAAAAATTATTCCGAGACAGTTTAAAAATGCAAAATTATCTCAGTTTCGTGTGAAGTTTATGCGAAAAGGTTAATTTCTGTTACAGCGAATCTTTCAACTGAAATCAATCTAAACTTTATCTTCTGTTTTTTCTGTGTTCAGGGTCGATGGAAAGGGGTTCTCAATTCCAATCACTCGAAGGATACAATAATAGATTAGTAAATATGCACAATCCTGCCAAGGCCACCATTATGAGATACACTGATGGACTTCATAGCCGTCCAACTGGTTATGGATTGGTAATACATCCTCATTTCGTCGCGACGCGAAAAAAATACATGCAGTCGGAGGCTTATTTTACCGTTAAGCAGGAAAACCAGGACAAAAAATTTACGCTATTCTATACTATCCCATGTAAAGAAGACGACAAAATCGTCCTGCTTTATAGTCATGAACTCATTAATTTGCACAATGGAGATACTGTACCAAATGGTTTCGATGTGTTCGAATATAATGATGTACAATATGGTTGGTTTAAGCGTGAAGTGGATAACTGGATTGCGAGAACCACAATACCGCCACGACACTGGCGCGGCGAACAGGACTAGCGCAGAAATTAATATGAATAGACCGAGTTACATCGGCGAGCCTACAGTAGGCTTGTCTAGAATAACCTAGCTTAATTGAGACTAGGCACGCAGAAGCCGCAGGGACTCCACGAGTGCGACAGAGAGCCACTGCCAAAAACGCTTTTTCTTCGACGCGAAACTGAGCCACTCTCGTATATAAGCTAGCTTATTCTAAGCCGGCCTACTGTAGGCTCGCCGGTGTAAGTAGGTCCAATGACTGACTGGGCAGTGTAAAGTTCGAAATACGGTAATTTACGACAGGAAACTTTTGGTTTATTTGTTTCAGCATTTTTTCTCTATAATCGCCGGGAGTCTACGTGTTGTCTTTAACATTTTTTAATGTTATCAACATAAAGAATATATTTAAAAAACAAAAATTCTGGTAAATTCTTGTGTCTTTGGTAACTTACCGGTAAGTTCCGTTGTTACCTTCTCCAATTTTATGTTACTGATCATTTTCGAACGCGCATGCAGGCAACTATGTAGTGCGGGTAAAATTAGGGTTAAAATTATATCTACTTACATACCGACGGCAGTAGCTGGGTGGTGATTCTCGACTAGACGAGATCATGACGTCAAGCACCGATGAGCGCGGTTAGCACTCGGATGGGTGACCGTTAGGGATTCTCGCTTAGTAGTGTTTTCACTGCGTTTAACTACTGTCGAGCGGGAGGTTTTGACGCCGAGGATTGATGTGGGCACTCGATGCTGTTGAATGTCAGACGGTGAGGGATTTTAGATAGTAAAAAAACCATAGGATTGAGTAGGTCAGGTATTACTTGGAGGCTTATCATGAGAGTTGGGGTAATTTCGATTTTTTGGAAAGGGATGTAAGCCAAAGGGTTTAATTTGTAACTATTTTCTGTGGGAGGGGGGCTTTAGATATATAAAACCCCAAAAAGGGTATACTGTAAAAATCTAGTTTAATCTATATCTACATATTACTAAATTTTGTTCATCAAATTAATATTTCAAGTGCAGTCAATTGCGGTCTGTTAATTCCAAGAAACTACAATTTCACACACTTCTGTTGTGTAATGAAATAGAGTGTATCTACAGCTCTGATGTCCTTGACTGTGAAGGTATTTATTGAATATCCATATTGCAATGTGATGTACATAACGGATGATCATAAAAGTTCCATCAAAGTGACCTGTATCTTATCAGAACTGCAATTCAGTATAGCATCTGATGTGTACAATTCTTATTTGTATGTTCAATTACATTTATAGTTATTTGGT
Organism: Andricus curvator; assembly: GCA_932195095.1. Taxonomy (NCBI): domain Eukaryota; kingdom Metazoa; phylum Arthropoda; class Insecta; order Hymenoptera; family Cynipidae; genus Andricus; species Andricus curvator. Next base: position 58,636 of record CAKNYM010048978.1, read on the forward strand.
GTAAAGTTGTTGTGTCAAATAAATATAACAAAATCTTTGAAAGATTACAATGTTTTTTGTTTTTATTTTATCTCCATTTATCTAACCCATTATCCTACTACTCTGTCCATCAATATATTCGTATTGCTATTATTCTTTTAACATATGCTGCTTAATAAATTACCATACATTATCAAAATAATAATAATTAGAGAAGTAGTGTACATAAGGCCTTTTTGGCCCCATAAATCCAGAATTAGAAAATATTTTTCTTTATGCATCCATATGAGACATAACCAAAAAGACCATACAAAAAATAGGTTGACGAGACAGAAAAAAAACAGGATTATATCATTGAAAATAATGTTAGGGATTCAAATGAATAATAAGAGAATTATATAATTTAATAGAAATACACATTTTACTCTAAATAATATTTCTTTCTGACTGCTATGTCTACTTCATTATTCCAGGACAATTGAAATAAAATTTCTTCATTAACAATTGTCCATTCTGACATCGACAGGACAGTTGATCGAAATATACGATATTCCGAGAAGCTTGATCATATGAGACGAGATCAGACAAGATTTTATAAAAAAAAAGACGAGAGCTTTTCTCTTTGTTGCTCATTTCTCGTATTTCTCGCTCCAATTCAACACTAATTTTTGGGTATTTCAAAAGATTCCAAAGAACTTTCAATAGATTTCATTAGTTTGAAGTGATTTCAAAGGATATTAAAGATTTTAGTGTCTTTTTAAAAATTCCAAGAGAAATTTCCTATGTTAATACAAAAATGCGAACTTTCTATTTTTGATTTTCGATTTCCACTTCTGTGTCTTGGCGATTTTTTCTATTAAATTTTTGTCATAGGAACATTTTTAAGTTCCCGAAGAATTCCTAACTCTGCAAATGAGACATTTTTAAATACATTTTCGCGGATTATCAACCTACCTAGGGGTTACAAAGGAAAGAAAATACACATTTTTGTGAAAAATTCACATTTTTCGAAATACTCAGAAAAGAGTTCAAAGTATTAAAAATTGAACCGAAATAAGCGAAAAAAAAGCTTTTTAGGAACTTTGAAATAGTTCCAGAAAATGGAAAAATTTTCTAATGATTCATAGGAAAATTTTTAATTTTTTTTAACATTAATTTTATACGAATATTTCAAAAGAATTCAAAAAGTTTCGAAAATTGTTGAAAACAAATCTGGAAGATTTTACTGAAATTTTTTTAATTTTCCAGTATTTGAAAAAATGTTAGGAAAAATTGAAATAATTTTAAAAGATTTGAAATTTGAGAAGATTTAAAAGAATGTGAAACAAAATTCAGATTTTTAAACGTTCTAAATAGTTATAGAAAAAAAGCTTTTTAAAAAATTTCAAAATCTTCAAGAAAATGAAAACATTTTCTTAAGATTTATCCAAAATGGTTAAAAACGAATCTAAAACATTATAAGGTAATTTTTTTTTTATTTTCCAGAACTTAAAAACATCTTTATGAAAGATTGGAATAATTTTTAAAGATATTTCAAAGCTTCCAAAAATTAGAAAATTAAAAAATGGATAAAGAATTAAATTTATTTTTTAAAGGTTTCAAGGGAATCAAATAAAGATTCTTAAGATTCTTCGGAAAATGGCAACCGATTTTTTTTTGAAATATTACTTTTAAGAGAATATTGAAAAATGTTTTAGAACATTGCAAATACATATCGAAAAATAACCTTTTTACAAACTTTGAAATGTTTCCAGAAAATAAAAATATTTTCTTAACCTTCCTAGGATAATTTTTTATTTTATTTTTGAAACTAATTTAAAGATAATGTTTGAAAAGATTTAAAAATTGTCGAAAAAGTTTCTGAAACAATTCAAGTCAAATTTTGTAATTTCAGGAATTTAAAAAAATTGTTATGAAACATTCGAATCCTTTTGAAAAATATTTAGAAGGTTTAAAAAATCTTAAAAGATTCACAGGATATTACAAAAATTGCTGCCATGTCTATGGATTTTTCTTCAAATCTGAGGAAACTTTGCCAAATCTCGGATTTCTGAAGAATTTGAAGAAATTTGATCGAAATCTGAAGATTTTTTTTAATGTTTCAGTTTTTTAAAATTTGCCAAAATTAGTCAAGGGGAATTAGTCTTCCAGATCTACAAGTAAAAACTTGTTGGGTAGTTTGTATTAAAAGTTAATCTGATTGAATGAACTATATCCCAGTGGGCAATGGCACAATCCACAAATAGAAGAAGAAACCCAACTCAACCTGATCCGGCGATCGGTATCTGTGGGCAGTGGGCACCCTTAAAATCAGGGGTATGTCATGCCACGCGTAAATTTTGTGCCTGCGGCGGGAAGAGCAAATAGTTTTTTTGTTGTTGTAAATTTTTAACTGTTTCCGAAATTTCTTAAAACTAATGTAAAATCTAAATTCTTTAAATCCTGGGACCAGCACTACCCTAGTAAGCTCAGTGAGTTTGCCAGGTATATTTATTATTTGATATTGAATATAAGGTTACCTTTTTAGGGAGCAAAATTTCGGTATTTAAAAATTGATTTCTAAATCATTACAACTCCTAACGACCTCGTTTCTCGCCTCAAAATCTTTTATATTCGAAAAAAAAAATTGAAACTGGTTGATTTATTTTGGACAAAAATAATTATTAAATTTTGTACTTGGAGGCAAGGAACAAGGTGGATATATTATATAATTTTCATTTTTTGCATACACTTTTTATATAAAATAAATGGAAATTATATATAATATTTCACACTATGTATAAACTATATATAATTTTTCCGTAAAAATGAGTGTATGTTAAAATAAAACGTCACAAATTTGCCGTGATGATTACAAATCGTAAAATTTAAAGAATTTTCAATTTTAAATCTTAAAAATTGTAGAACTTTATATTCTAAATCATTAAAATTTAAAAGTTTCTATGTACCTGAAGTTACGAACGTTCAAATGAACGAAATATTTTTTCCCATTTCAATTTTACCAATAAATATTGCTCCAACTGCAATTTAAAATATGCATTATATTTCTGTTTCAATAATAAATCATTTCCAATATAAATGAACAAACATTTGAACACTTTTTCTGGTTTACAAAGTCCTCAGTAAAAAATTTCGTTCATTTGAACGTTCAGAACTGCAAGCATATAAAGTTTCTGATTTGTTCAATTATGCAGGTCTTTAGTATTGTCTTTTCAGTATAAACATCGGGACGACTGAAAAATTCCGAAAAATAAAATTCCCGACACTGTAAAAATTGCCGAATTGGAAAACTTCCGAATAATAAAATTCCCGAATAAGAAAATTCCCGAATTATAAAATTTCCGAGCGATAATTGCGAATTATAAAATTCCCGAATTTAAACAATTTAATTTTTTTATTCACAAAATTATTAAAATTATTACAATTAAAATTATATTCCAATTAACAATTTTTAAATTATAAATAAATTTAAATTGTTTATATTCGGCAATTTTCTAGTTTAGATATTCTATAATTCCACAATTTTCTATCGGGAATTTTATTATTCGAGAATATTCAAATTCGGTAGTTGGCGAATCTTATTATTCGGGAATTTTCCAATCCGGGAATTTTATTATTTGGAAATTTTATTATTCGGGAATTTTATTATTTAGGAATTTTCCCATTCAGGAATTGTACAGTGTCGGGAATTTCATTTTTCCGGATTTTTCAGTCGTCCTTAAAAATCATCAAAATTTTAGAATTTCCATTTATACATCTTTAAACTTAAGGACTTCTCAATTGTAAATTTCAACAAAAAAGTGTTCAAAAGTAAATACCTTCAACATATATCTTTCAATCGGAAATGTCGTTCTTTTTGTGAGAAAATAATTCCTCAATTTCTGGTTAAAACACTAAAAAAATAGGGGATCATTTTCTCGCAAAAAAAGACGTTTCTTTATAAAATAAGAAAAAAAGAATTTCATGAGGCACCATATTGTGTATTCGTGTTTCGTTTAGTACTAGATGTGAAAAATACTTTTGAGATTATTGGATATCATAAGAATGTAACTGATGCTTTGTACCTGGTGCAAAACATTATGATAAGACAATACACGATACTAGCAATGTAATAAAATTGCTACTTTACTGTAAGATTCTTGAAATTAAGAATTGATGTGATTTCGAATTAGGAAGAAACTTGAAACTTACTATATAGCATTTATTTTAAGCTTAGTATCATGCACCTAATTGGCTTCAGCTATAAGTTGCTATAAGTTGAGTTCATGTTACTTTTATTTCAGAGACAATAAAGAAGACAAGTTAAATTTCAGATTTTTATTGAAATAAGTATGTAGTATGATGCTTTGCTAATAGAAAATTTTCATCGGTGTCACGTATACTGATCTTTGAAGTTTTTCACCGGTATTCATGTGTATCCTGCGCACCAGCTGCTATAGTGCATAATAAGATTGTTAGTTATTTAAAAATAAGTTTTGAAAATCTGAAGAATTTTTTCGAAATTATCTACGGATTTCTGAAGAAAAATGGGGGAAAGCTGAAGATTTATATTTTGGCCACCTGGCAGCACTGGTTGAGCCTACAAAAAAGTGGACATTTTTGCCTTATATAATACATTTAAAAAAAAAAAAATTATATTTAGAGCTAGCGCAAGCCCAATGAAGTCCAATTTTTAACTAAACTGAGGTTATACTTAATAAATGTGAACAAAAATAATTGTTTGATTAATTTATTATTATTGTTAATAATATTCTTTTAGAATAATGCTAGAAAATTGCAGTTTTTTCAAAAATGTTCCACTTTCTGTCCAATTTTCAATTAGAGTGAGGTAACTAATTGAAGTTAACTAAATTAATTGTTCAACAAATTTATTATTATTGTTATTAATATTCATTTTAAATAATGCTGAAAAGTTCCGATTTTTTCTGAACTTTTCAACTTTTTGTCCACTTTTCACTTAGTGAGGTAATAATTAATACAAGTTAAAAACATGCTTATTTTAACAATTGATTATTGTTTATAAATATATTCTCTTAGAGTAATGCTAGAAAATTGCTTTTCTGTGGAACCTTTAGTTTTGCTTTGACTTTTTAGTTATGAGCAAAAAATACCTTGACCTTAACAAAAAGCATTATATAAATAGTATTGTATTTTTATAATTTAATGATTTTTTCTCTTTTCCCAAGGTTTGAAAAAAATTAATTTGAACAAAAAAACTATCTTACACAAGAGACAAAAACAAAGAATGAAATAATCAGGAGTAGGTGGGAAAACTAGGTCTGTAAATGACTTGTAAAAGTTTTGTTTTGAATTACAACAAGAAGTTTACTGCAAAGTAAAAAAAATTCTGGAAAAAACACGTCTCTTTGATGATAATATACATAATTATATGAAAATGAAAAGACTTTAAACAAATAATTAGTTGATTATAACATCTCACAGGACAAGCGCTCCTCACCGAAGCGTAGAAAACCTCACGTAGAAAACTTAAAGCATATTTCAAATATATATTTCATTTCAGAAAAATATATTCAGAGAAAAAGAGATTGTTTCAAATTTAAATATCTCGAATGTTTATTTGTTATTTGTTCACAAATAAAAAGGCAAACCAAAGTTAAGCATTCCAGAAAGAACCGCAACCTTCTAGCATCACTCTAAGCGAAGATAGTTTTATTTGATAATTCAATTTTCAAATAAAATTGAATTAAATATCAACTCACTCCAAGCGAAAAGTGGACCAAAAGTTGAAAATTTCAGAAAAAGCGCAATTGCTATTTCAAATAAAAAAAAATCCAGTTGACTTTAATGCCAAAATATGAATTTTTATCAAAAAGTACATTTTTTACGAAAATGATAGAATTTCCAACCCAGAAAAACAAATTTCCAACAAAACAGTTGAATTTTCAACCAAAAAGGGTGACTTTCAAACATAATTGTTAAATTTTCAAACAAATAATAAAATTAATAACTAAAAAAGATAATCTTCAGGAAGAAGCCACTGCAAAAAGAAAGAAATATAAATATAAATACAAGCCAAATAAATTACTAACAAGAATATTATATCATGGTGACCGCAAAACTTCATTTGAGAAATTCCCTAATTTTTTCCTGACCAATTTTTCATTTTCCCTGACCATTAATATTCAAAGACCAGAATCTTGAACTTTCAACAGTTTTAACCTCTAATCTTTTATAAGCTGAATAAAACAATTTCAAATCAAAATGGAAAATTTTCAAATTTATTTTGCTTGTCAGTTATTTAAAGTTGTAGAAATTCCGACTTTTGCCAAATTTTGTTTCTAAACCCCTGACTTTTTCCTGCACAATAAAGTTCCCTTACTTTTTTTTTAAATTGTTATTGACTAGGTTCGTTTTTCACTCACTGGGTATTAAATTCATGTACAAGTACTGCGAGTTAATTGTTTCATTTTCGAATTTACAAAAATTGCGTAAATGAATAAAAGACCCCCACCTTTCCTTTTCGGAACAAATCGTAACAAAATCTCTCGACCCCTCCTCCCACTTGAGTTGTTACGTAATTTGAGTACGGTCCTTAATTGTGAAGGAAACGTTGATTTTCAACCCGATTCAGTTATTGATGACTGCATTGAATACAATTTACAAAAGCGTCTTTTTTTCTTATAGGAAATACGTGTTGAACCTCATAGGGCTTGCGTCCCCTTTAAACATTTTGTTTTTCAAACATAAAATCAAATTATTTTTGTATGGATTCGGATAAATTTCTGGGCGATATGCATAAGAATTCGAGAAAAAAAATGTTCACTGCATAGTTGGACCACCCTAATGCATACAGATATGTTAGTGGCGATTCGAATACCCACCCAAACACTAAAATCTATACTTTGGACCTTTTTTCATAAAAACCAAACATCATCTTATATGCGATCGACAAAGTGGGGCTTATGATGTGGAACATCATGTTTATTATCAGTCTGTGAAAGTGAATTAACTTTCTTCAAGTCATGAGCGTAGCATTAGGCAGCACCTCGTGATTCCACCGCGGTTCAAATAGTCGTTGAATTTAATAGAACAGCAAACAAGGTTTTCTTATAAAAAACGAATATTTTTTCCTTCGCCATCAGTTTGATTCAGTTGTTACATAGCTTCTTACCAACATGGGTGCACTAACCTTGTTGATTTTCTCCATACTTTGTGCGGTTTTGCAACACGAAATCCTAGCTTCATAGGTTCGAGTAGTAAGTGAAATAATTTTACTCTGTACGTAAAAAAATAATTTTTTCTCTGTAGTGCTTAAGTTTTACCCACTTTTCCGTCAAAACACTCTGATCAGAACCTCCCGAACGAGACTGAAACAAATTTGGTCTCTTGAAATTAAAAAAGTAATAATATAGTGCGATTCTGTCACATTTCTCAAAAATTTCGAAATGTTGTTTAAAAAAAGTTTACTATATATCCAACTGCTGTTTTATAGTTTTTATATGGCTTTTATTTAAAGTGATATAAAATTGTATCGAAAAATATGTTCACTCTGTCTGAACGGTCCCGTATGGACATGTCGTGATCCTAGGACCATGGTGTTCTAACTCACTTTTTCGACGAACATGAGTTAATGACACCAGACGATAATCTGGTAATCTATTCCCGTAATTTTAATCTGATTCTGAAATGCAATATCTAAATAAGTAAAGGTTATTTAACAAAATCTGTACAACAAATGTGAAACCACCATATTCTATCTAGTGCCACGCAGTTACTCGTTGCCAAATTAAAATCATGGAAATAAAGGAAAAGGTGACAATCATTCCAAGTCTAACTTTTCCTGACAAAGTGACGTCATGTAGGAATGATAATACTTCTGAGCCACAAGGGCACGATGTTCTACCTTTAAGTCATAACACCAAAGTTTCGACATTCCTAGTGTTAAATATTGAATTAGTGTTCCAATCATTCTTGCCAGAAATAAGTACGAAACAGTTGCTTCTCATTATGAGTAAACGATCTTCATGTAAAATATCGTGGTTAAAAAATGCATTGAAATTTTGTTTTCATGCTAGGGAACAACGATACTCTTAATTAGGTTCTAAATCCGAAAATAGAAATTGCATATCTTAGTTTTTTGGATTGGTTGTGTATACAAAGCCAGTACCGGTAAAAAAATATCGGTACCGTTAAAAATATATTCCCGATACCGACAATTTTTTTACCTTTTTTTCAAGCATATTTTGAGAATACAGCCTAGACTCCTGGCAAAAATATTATAAAATTAATTTTCGTCTTTTGTGCTTAATGCTACTGTTTGATCCTCCATATTGGCCATTTTGCGAGTTGAAGTCCCAGACTAAAAAACATTGAAAAATGTTAGAGGTAAAACATGAATTATTCCTGTGACTAATCACAGAAGACCAACCAGAGAGATGCAGCAATAGGGATTTGACCAACATTATTTGTATGAGATGTTGGAAAGGGGTAGGGGTTTGACCAAAGTTATTTCTGTGACCAATCACAGGGGCGCCTCCTCGCCTCAAATTAATATTAGAAAGTGGTATAGATTTGACCAAAATTCTTTTTGTGACCAGTCACAAGGGTGCTTTCCGCCTGAAGAGATATTTAAAAGTGTTAAGGGTTTAGCCAATATTGTTTCTGTGACCAGTTGCAGGGGTGCCTTTCAGCCCATACGAGATGCGAGAAAGAGGTATGGGTTTGACCGACATTATTACTGTGACCAGTCATGGGGCTACCTTCTTGCCTCCACTAAATGTCAGAAAGTGGTAGGGGTTTGACCAAAATTATTTGTGTGACCAGTCACAAGGGATCATTTCCGTCTAGAGAGATACTGGAAAGGGGTAGGGCTTTGGTCAAATTGTTTCTGTGACTAATCGAAGGGGCACCATCCCGCCCCCACGAGATGTTGGAAAGGGGTATCAGTTTGATCAACATTATTCGTCTAACGATTTAAAGGGGTGCCCTCGCGCCCCCCACATGATTTCGGAAAATGGTATAGGTTTGACCATCGTTACTCATGTGACCAATCACAGAGGTGCCGTTTCACCCCTCCAGAAAACATTAAAAAGTGGTAGTTTTTTTAATCAAAATTATTTCTGCGACCAGTCACAGGGGTGCCTTGCCGCCCCTACGAATTATTGAAAGTGGTAGGTGTTTGACCATCATTGCTTTTATGACCCGTCACAAGGTCACCATCCTGCCCCCACGAAATGTTGGAAATGGATAGGGGTTTGACCAGCATCATTTCTGCGAACAGTCACGGGGGTGCCTTTCCGCCCAAAGAGATATTGGAACGGGGTAGGGGTGCGACCAACATTGTCTCTGTGACCAGTCACAGGAGTGCATTTCCGTGAAGGAAAAACAATTTTTTAAATATTTTTTCCGGCAGTCTAGGCTCTAACCTTAAAATGTGTTTTTAGAATAAACCATTAAAAAAATTGTTCGTACCGGTAATTTTTTTTTACCGGTACCGACAATGTATACGCTTCGGTTTGGATTACCTTCTGTGGGTTTGTGTAAATATTACGGAAAAGTGATAGGACTTGTAGTGAACCTACCATCGCAGAACTTAATGATGTATCATTTACGTGGATTTTCCACCTTTAGGACGCCCTGACAGGAAGATATCTACACCATTGAGCTTTTTATCCTCTTTTTTTGCCAGAAATTATTATTGTTTGTATAGTGCAATAATTATCAATAATATCAGGTAATTCAAAATTATTCACACAATTCCATCGGCTTGAATGATTGTATTTTCTTTCAAAAAGTCGGCTTTCTTCTCACAGAATCATAATAATCAAATTTGCCTTTTAATACACTTTATACGTTTTCCACACTTCAGCTTTATTATTTACCAAACCTTTGATCTTTTAAATCTTTTGTTTTACTTAGAACGGATTCGAACTCTTTCAAATTCTTTGGATTTCCTTGAAGCCTTCTAAATTTCTCAGAATATCCTAAATTCTTTGAATTTGAGCAAATTACCTAAATTCCTTGAATTATTTCGAAGTTCTTTTAATTCCCTGCATTTTCGAAATTCCCTAAATTATCTGAATTTCTTGAATTCGTGAAATTTTCTAAATTTAAAAAATTCTTTCAATTATCTGAATTTTCAGTTATTGTAGCATTTCCTGAAGTCTAAGGAATTCAAAATAATTCAAGGAATTGAAAAGAGTTCAGGGAGTTTAAGGAAATCTATCAATTCGCGGAATGCTATGTATTTACGAAATGAATTTGCGGAACTCTATGAATTCAAGAGATTCAAGGAATTCAAGAGATTCAAGGAATTCCATGAATTTGAGGAATTCTATGAATTCAAGGAACTCAAAGAATTCCAGAAATTCCCAAAATACTAGTAATTTAGAGCCTACAAGGAATTTAGAGACTTCAGGGCGGTATTCAGGGAATTTTGAGAATCTCGAGAATTGAAGGATTTCTTGGAATTTAAGAGATTCAAGGAATTCATGAAATTTAATGAACTAGAACATTGTGCGCGCTATGCGTACACTTATCACCTTTCTATAGAAAATAAAACTCGCTTTATTTTCCAACATTTTTTGATGATTTCACAGAAAATCTGATATGATTTGAAAACGTACATGATTTACAGAAGATTCTTTATCATAACGAGAAAATTCCAGTGAATTCAATATAAATGACACCGTTTTTTAATTTACTTACAATTCTAAAAATTAGCAGATTATTTCTTCAATTAACAAAATATGTCTCGCGACGTGTCGAATTATCCAAAACCGTACTTTTTTTTCAATATTAAAAAAATGTGAAAAATACATTTTCTAGCTATTTCCAGACGAAGAAATTGATCAAAGCAGAATTAAATTCGACTATTTGAATTTGATTTGAATTTTCTATAAGATTCCATTTTTCACGTTTTCTAGACATATTTGTCACAGAGATGTATTAAATCATTTATTTTTATATAAAAATTTTGAAATGCAAGTTCAACCGTGAGAAAAATCGAAAATCTATGATGTAACATTTTACTTATCCAAGACAGACGTATAAGACAGCATTTCAATTTATATTTGACACGAGCACAATTAAGTAACTTCATTTCTAATTAACAGTCAAAATGGTATTTGCACAGTAAATCAGAAATAACCATTTTTCTCATATTTAGATTGCATTATTTACATTTAAATGATAATTTTGAAAATCAAAACTTACCGCAAACTTTTAATTTCTGCTACTTCCATTAAAAACTCGAGCTTCTCTTTATACATTTATCCTGTAATATGCCATATTTCACTCTAAAAGTTGACACTTCAGAGGCAAAACCTTTTTTGTTTTAAAGTTCATCTACTTCGTTCAAAGGTATTCATCTCCGTTGAAATTTTTTTTTTGGTTCATGATTCGTCAGATTCGTTGAAAACCTTTTTTCTTAAAGTTTGACTATTATGCTGAAAATGTTGTGTTGTAAATTAATTTTTCTAAGTTAAAATTGAACTATTCCATGTTTGGTTGAACATTCATCTGTATTAGATTTCCCCCAGCACGTCAGGATTTCCCCCTGGATGTAGGAAATTCCCTAGAAAATCAGCTTTGCCTTCTCATTTTTCTTTCGACTTTTTTATTTTTGTCCAAAGATGCAAACTTTTTTTGTTTTTAGTTGGATTCTTGTTTTACTTTCAGGAATTCTATACATTAACTTTAATCCAGTTAAAAATTCTCAAATTTCAAAAATAGCTTTTCTCTCGATATTTGCAACATAAAAATTATTGCAAACCATTACCGCCAGGAATTGTTTCCTCAGACTTTGACGGGAAAAAGTCTCCAGGGAAGTTTCGCGTACGGAAAACTTCCAGCAGTAAAGTTGTTCCTTGATGTTTCAGGAAAACTTTGACAAAATTTGAGCCAAATCATTCTTTTTGTTTGAAAGATACGAGCGATTTTTTATTGCAGTGCGCGCACTCGGCTCGAGTCGACCAGCGCGCTCGTAACGTCCAGAGTGGGCTAGAATAGGAAATTACTGTTCATAATCGGCCACAGGTCGTATTTCTGAACAAGTACTACTTCAAACTATTAATTAGATGCTTACATAAATTGTTTAAACAATTTAATATTGTTTTTAGCCATTTTATCTTAGAATAGAGTTAGAAAGACGCGGTTTTTTGGAAAAATTTCTACCTTTTGTCAGATTTTCAATTAGAGTGAGGTGAATAATTAATTAAAGTTAACAAAATAAATTGTTTGAACAAAGTATTATTGTTAAAAATTTTCAGTTTGTATAATGTTAGAAAGTTGAGGTTTTTTCTGAAATGTTCAACTTTTTGTCCACTTTGTACTTAGAGTGAGGTAATAATTAAGAAACTCTAACAAACCTAATTGCTTAAACAAATTATTATTGTTTACGACTATCTTCTCCTATACTGATGCTAGGAAGTTGCGGTTTTTTTGTGAAATTTCAAACTTTTTATCCACTTTTCACTTAGTATAGTATTAATTATTGCAAGTTTTTGTGAATATATTTTTCTGAAATAAAAAAGATATCTGAAATATGCTTCAACTTTTCTACATGGATCCCAGGGATTCCTCAGGGAATTTTCAGGATAGTAAATCCTTCTTTCTTTTAGGCTTTGCAATAAACTGCTTATTGTAATTCAAAACAAAAATTTTACAAGTTATTTGCAGACCTAGTCCTCCCACCTAGTCATAATTATTCCATTCTTTGTTTTTGTGGCTTGTGTAAGATAGCTTTTTTGTTTAAATCAATTTTTGTTCTAAAATTTTTTCAACACAATACTACTTGAGGAAATGATTCTTTTTAAGGTTCTTTTATTATTTGTTCATAACTAAAAAGTCAAAAAAAAACTAAAGATTTCAGAAAAAAGCAACATTCTAGCGTTACTCCAAGAAAAAATAGTTCTAAGCAACAAGCAATTGTTTAAATAAGCATGTTTGATAACTTGCATTAATTACTACCTCATTAAGTGAAAAGTGGATAGAAAGTTTAAGAGTTCAGAAAAAATTGCAACTTTTTAGCAGTTATCTAAGAGAGGATATTTAAAAATTACAGAAGATACCACAGTTATCTGGCATTGATAAAGAAGAAGATAACTATAAACAATGATAATTTGTTTAAATAATTGTTTTTGATGAACTAAATTAATAATTCACTAACTCCAATTGTAAAGTAAACAAATAGTGGAAAATTTCAGAAAAAAACCGCACCTTTCTAACATTATTTAAATTGAATATTATTAACTCCAATAATAAATTGTTCAAACAATTAATTGGGTCAATGCTAATTAATTATTCACCTCACTATAATTGAAAATCGGACAAGGAGTGGAAAAGTTTTGAAAGAACCGCGACTTTCTAAATCTATTCTAAGAGTAAATGGCTAAAAACAATAATAAATTGCTTAAACAATTTATGTATGCACCTTATTATCAGTTAAAAGTAGTTTTTCATCTATTAGAAACAATTTGCATTACAAATACCTAAAAAAAATCATAAATCACTTTATTTGTGGAAGGTACAAGCGCGCCGGTCGACTCGAGTCGAGTGCGCGCACGGCAATAAAAAATCGCTCGTATCTTTTAAACAAAGAGAACGATTTGGCTCAAATTTTTCCGCAAACATCACGAAACAGCTTTGCTACTGGAAGTTTTTCGTCCGCGAATCTTCCCTGGAGACTTTTTTCCGTCAAAGTCTGAGGAAACGATTCCTGACGGTAATGGTTTGCAATAATTTTTATGTTGCAATTATCGGGAGAAAAGCTATCTTTAAAACATATAACATATATAAATCATATAAAAAAAAACATCCGAACAGTTGGATAAAAATCTTTTTTTATTTTCTCTCTTTGAACAAACAGCCTATTTCATCAACTTAAGAGAATTTTCTGAGAGGAGAACTTGGAAGTTTTGGCAGGCTCGGGGTCGAGAATGTATTATCTATCCTGTTTGCTCTTTAACGCCAAACACACTAAATAATTCTGAGGTAGAATTAAATTTTGACTTAGAAAATTTATTTAGCGGTAACTTGCTCGTAGAATTTTTCTAGAAGATGGTACACGAAAATCGCCCTATCTCAATCTGAAATCTCGTTCACGAACTCACAGGCCTTTTGCCCTTACTACCCTCGTACTCGATGTCGAGAATAAATTCTCTAGCCTGTTCGCCTAGATAGTAAGGAAGAGTGATCGAGACCCGGTTGCCAGAGCGAACTCCTTGGCCTGCCTCAAGATCCCCTAGATCCTGCGAGCTCGCCCCCGAGCTCCCTAATCACGTTTTCGGACTCAGCATCCTCAGCATCCTCAGAAACCACGTTCCACGAAAATTGCGTGGGTGGGAAAGTCGCGACTGCGCGTTCCGTACGCGCCTAGATGCTGAGGCCCGTCCGCGGGTCTGCTAACCTGGTTCTAATTTTACAGGGGCCCTGCCTTGTATAGCTTACAAGGAATTATATGAATTCCTTGAATTCTATTAATTGGAGCAATGCTATGAATTCAAGGAAATCAAGGAATTCTATGAATGATAGATTACGTGCCAAGAGGAGGAAGGCAGCGATTTCCGAGAAATCCCTCGGGCAGTAATCACATGAGTCGAAAACTGCGTTCTCTCCTTGGCACGTATACTTTTTTCAAAATAAGCTTGCTCAAAGTTCGTATTCCAGTTAGGCATTTCCAATGTTAAGTACTGATCAGTTTAGAGTTCCTCTAGGGAGATTTGTGTCACCGCTTAATCCGCTTCAGATTGTTGCCGCGGAAGCGGAATCGGATGTTTTGAAATTGGCGCGACTTTCAAGTCAAATTTAATGTTCAGACACTGATTGAATAGTATAATAGTTTCCCACATGTTGCAGTCAAAATTTACCTGCAATCGTGAAAAAATAAGGTGCATTTCCGACTTTTATTACATTATTTATTGAAAATTAAAATCTTACATCGCAAACAGCTGATTTCGAGTGAGGCATCCAATAATCTCGATCAATACTCTCCATCCATCATTGCTTGAGCTTAGGATCGTTTGGGATTTGTCTTAAGTGAAAACCTTGGCCAGACCTATTACGGCACACAGTGAGTTTTTTTACAAAATTTTGTTCAAAATTCTGCTGACTGCTCAATTGCTACTTTCTTAGTTTTCTGCAAAAACCTAACCTAAAAAATATGAACTTGCCAAGGCAGCTGAACCACGAAATTTCGAAACTTTTAAAACCATAAAATCGGTAATATCTTTACACACAAACCTCAAACTCACAAACCTCAAACCCACGAACCTCGAACCCCCAAACCCGTAAACCTTAAACCCACAAAAATTCTACCTCAAACCCACAAACCTCAAACCCACAAACCTCAAAACTCCAAACGCGTAAACCCACAAACCTCAAAACCCAAAAACCTCAAACGCACAAACCTCAAATACATAAACCTAAAACCACAAATCCACAAAACCACAAACAACAAACCCACAAACCTCAAACCCACAAACCTCAAACCCACAAAATTGAACCTCAAACGCACAAACCTCAAATCCACAAACATGAAACCTCAAGCCCATAAACCTACTAACCTCAAACTCACAAAATCCATAAACCTAAAACCCCAAACCCACGAACCTCAAACCCACAAAATTGAACCTCAAACGCACAAACCCCAAACCCACAAACCTCAAACATATTAACCTAAAACCACAAATCCACAAAACCACAAACAGCAAACCCACAAAATTGAACCTACCACCTCAAACGCACAAACCTCAAGTCCACAAACATGAAACCCCAAGCCCATAAACCTACAAACCTCAAACTCACAAAATCCATAAACCTAAACCCCCAAACCCACAAACCTCAAACATATAAACCTAAAACCACAAATCCACAAGCTCACAAACATCAAACCCACAAACCTCCAACCCACAAACCCACAAACCTCAAACCAACAAACCTAAAACCCCCAAACCCGTAAACCCACAAACCTCAAACCAACGAACATCAAAGCCACAAACCTCAAACCCGTAAACCTTAAACCCACGAACCACAAACCCACGAAAATTATACCTGAAACCCACAAACCTCAATCACATAAACCTGAAACCACAAACCTCAAACCCACAAACAGCAAACCCACAAACATCAAACCGCATGTTCATACAACTCGACATATAAGTACATCATGCAGAATAGTCCACAAACCCACCAACCTTTAGGGTTTGTGCGTTTGAGGTTTGTGGGTTTACGGGTTTGGGAGTTCGAGGTTTGTGGATTTGAGGTTCGTGGGTTTGAGTTTTGAGGTTGGTGGGTTTGGGGTACAATTTTTGTGGGTTGGAGGTTTGAGGTTTGTAGGTTTAAGGTTTGTGGGTTTACGAGTTAGGGGGTTTGAGGTTTGTTGGTTTGAGGCTTGTGGGTTGAAGGTTTGTGGGTTTGCTGTTTGTGGGCTTGTGGATTTGTGGTTTTAGGTTTATGTGTTTTTTAGGTTTGTGGGTTTGGGGTTTTAGGTTTATGGATTTGTGAGTTTGAGGTTTGCAGGTTTATAGACTTGGGGGTTTGAGGTTTGTTGGTTTGTGGGTCTGCGGGTTGAAGGTTTGTGGGTTTGCTGTTTGTGGGAGTGTGGGTTTGTGGTTTTAGGTTTATGTGTTTAGGTTTGTGGGTTTGGGGTTTTAGGTTTATGGATTTGTGAATTTGAGATTTGTAGGTTTATGGGCTTAGGGATTTTAAGTTTGAGGTTTGTGCGTTTGAGGTTTGTGGGTTTGAAGTTTGTGGGTTTGAGGTTTGTGGGTTTCAGGTTTGTGGGTTTACGGGTTTGGGGGTTTGAGGTTCGTGGGTTTGAGGTTTGTGAGTTTGAGGTTTGTGTGCAGTCTACATGAAATTATAATTGGTTACGAGTGTTAAAAAAAAAATATTAGAACCGATCAAAAAAACAGTGTGGAGAGGTTAGAGCTTTTGCATGTGTTGGCGTAAATGGTATATTTAATGAATTGTTCCATCAGTAATAAAGGATTATTTGCATAAAAAAAACGTAAATGCCGGAGTATAATTATGTAAAATAACAAAAGTATTTAAAAACATAGAATTTGCATGTATACACAAAAGATAGGTTTTTAATTTTAAACACAGAAGATAATTTCAAATTTGCTGTTCTTTTTCGGTAGCCTTTATCCACATACATTAAAGAATCCAGAGTATTGATGGCTCATAAGAATTAAAGTTATTCACGGAATTATGTGAATTCAGAGAATTCAAGGATTCCAGGGAATTCAGGGATTCCAGGAAATTGAGAGACGCCTGAAACGAAAGTCCTGGCATATCAGTAGGACCGGGTGGAGAGCCGACAGTATAACGAGAATAGAACGAAATCAAGAGAATTAACGAAATTCAGAGAATTCACGAGATTTAAAGAATTCAAGAAATTCAGATTATTCAAGGAATCCAGACAAGGTAAAACTGTGTAAAAGGTCGATCACCTTCAATTTGGTTGAAACCCACATATTTTATGTATTTTTTAATTATCAATGTTAACACGAATCTGCCTGAAAAATGTGTCACTCTTTTACCGTTTTCGAGATATCTAGATTTATCCATAGAAAATATGTGAGTTTCAACGAAATCGAAGGTGATAGACCTCCTATAGAGTTTTACCTCAGAGAATTCAAGCAATTCCAAGTATTCAGGGAATTACGAGAATTTCAGAGAATTCAAGGATATCAGCGAATTTGGGGAATTCATGATATTTTGAGAAATGAGGAAAATTTTGAGGAAGTTAGAGAATTATTAAGAATGGTTTCATGAATAAAATGTCCGGACGGAAATTCATATCTCACAACTTGTGAGCTATAGTCAAGATCATAATGAATATGGCGACTTTTTGACTGGCGTCAAGTACTTTGATGCCAGTCACATAAAATAAATTTTTATTTATCTGGAATAAGTGCAACTATTTTTTAAATGAAATTTTACTAAGTGTAATCTTTTTTTAAAAATCCTGGTGTCCGGATTTCCGGACAGATTTCATTCATACATTCCTGTTTTTTGCACTGCTGTCAAATGCATAGCAGACGACGCTTTTTCACTGAAAAATTATTCCGAGGTAGTTTAGAAATACGAAATTGTCTTAATTTCGTGTGAAGTTTATTCGAAAGGGTACATTTCTGTTACAGCGCATCTTTCAACTGAAATCAATGTTAACTTTATCTTCTGTTGTTTCTGTTTTCAGGGTCGATAGAAAAGTCTTGGATCATCAAGCGTCCAACATCACCCGAATATGCACCAGGTAATGATATACTGCATATGGACAGTCCTACCAAGGTCGTCCTTGTATCCCCTGATAAGAATGGTCGTTATATTCGTATCACTGGCCATGGATTGGCAGTAAATCCTCATTTCGTCGCGGTGCGCCTACGCGACATCCAGCGGGGGTGTAAGATTGCATCTTTTCAGGACAACAAACTCAAGTATTTTGATGTAGAAAGTATTACCCCAAGTCCAAAAGACAATGTTGTCCTGCTTTTTACTGAAGGACTCATTCTGTTGGACAATGGCCATGGACTTCTAGATGGTTTCATTAAGTACAAATATGGTCAGCGTAAATATGATTGGGTTAAATTTACAGTGTAAAAATGGATTGCGAAGTACACACTGAAATACACGCCGATTTTTTTTATTTCTTTAAAACATACTTTATGTATTATTTTTTATTAATGAAGCTAATTAGACGAAGACTCCCTTTGAACAACGCTCCACAAGCACCCATCTCCCCCCCAAAAAAACCCTTCTCCAAAAATCAGTGGAAAGTGGTCTGGGTTACCTACAGGTGGTAAATTCCAGGCAGTCGGGATACTTTCGAATTCGAAGGCACCCCGACCCCCTTTCAAGTTCTTTTCACAAGCCTCCCCAAAACTTACGCGCCCATCCTCCTGCACACAAACAAGTATTGGAAAGGGGTCGGGGGTGCCAACGAGTTTTAAATGCACCCCGGTCGGGATCGTTTCGAATTCGAAGGCACGCCGAACCCTTTTCCAAATTTTTCACACGCCTTATCTCACTCTACACCCCCCGCATACGCACAAAAAAACTGTAATATGCAAAAATAAAATAAGTTTGAGTAAAAAGCAATACTGAAACTACTGGAAATGGGGTCGCAATGCCTTCGAATTGGGACTAATATCGATTTAAAGACGTTTCTAACTCGAGCTTACCGCTTCCCCTTCCAATGATGGAAGGGTGGGGGGTGAAGTGTAGAGAGGGGTAGCATGGTCAAGATGGTGATGCGTGAACGTGGAGTGAGGAAGGAGTACTTTACGTTTAGCGTAAAAACAGTGAGAGAGCGACACTTTTTTCAGGAAGATTCGTGTTCAACATAAAAAAATACATAAACTGTGTGAGTTTTATCAAATCGAAGGTAATTGACCTTTTATGCAGTTTTTCTCCAGAGAATTCAAGTAATTTCAATTATTCAGGAAATTACGATAATTTCAGAGAATTCAAGGATATCAGAGAATTTTGGAAATTCATCGTATTTTGAGAAATGAGGAAAATTTTGAGGAAGTTAAAGAATTTTTTAGAATCTGAAATCTCTTAAAAGACTTGAGAATATTTCAATTAAAAGAAATTCAATGTGAATTCCAAATGCAGTCAAACGTGGATTTAGCGAACCTTGATTCAGCGTTTCCGAGAATTGTCGCTGCGCAGCGGGGATGCGTGAGAGGACCTGCGGTGGGGGGGGGGGGTGTTCAGCCAGGTATGACAAAACAGAGAGAGAAACAGGAGAGATACAAAACAAGAGAGAGACAAAAAAGTTCGGAGAGCCTGGATTGAACGCGGCTGTCAGCCCCAAAACCGACGCTAAATCCAGGTTTGACTGTTATTATCAATAATTCATATTAGATCAACGCTAGAAATGTTGTCTTGGACGTACGCTCTGAGAGAGTTTATTTTAACATGAAGGTAACGAGATGTCTTATTGAAGGCGATTGCTGAAATTTGCTTATACAGAGGTCTCACGATATAAGGGGTCATTCATAGAAGATCAAGATCTTCTTCCTGCTCTTCAAATCATACTAATAAATTAACTTGTATCATTCTTACAGCTTCATCAATAGCTTCATCAACAACTTATAATATTCCTTAAAAGCGAATGGATCATCCACCGAAAAGCTAAAACTACATTTTGTTCCATGTACAATTTTTCATTGGCGAAGTGTGTATGTTATTTGGCGAAAGTTTGTCCTACGATGGAATAAAAGCTGTTGTCTGTTACGTCTTCAGCAGCAATGCGAAAATGACAAAGTATGATTGAATTTGAGCTACATATAAATCAGGACGCCAAATGTGAAACAACTTTTTGCTTACTTGATTGTTATTTTTGAAATAATTAGACTTATCGCAGACGAATTAAAACGCATTTTTCCTGAATCAAAATAAAGATCTTGACAGAACAACAACCATCGTCATCATCTTTAAAAATTACTCTATTGCTTATGCAGTTCACAATACGGTAACCGATCTTGACAGATTTTATGGCAAAACTTTCTACCATAGTCGGTATTGCAGGTTGGGAACAGAACGAAAACTAGGAATCGAATTAATTTTGAGGTTGAAACATTAATAAGACTTCTAATGTAATGAATAAGTTGCATATCTAATTTATTTCAGTATAAAGTTAAGTTTAAATATCTATAATTAAAAATCAATCCTAATGTGAATGTTTATTTTAAATTTTAATTTAAGACATAAAGAAAATTTTTTCATTTTTTCATTTTTTTCATGAAGAAAATGTCCGGACTGAAATTTATACCTCGCAACTTGTGAACTATGGTAAAGATCATAGTAAATATGACGACTTTTCGACTGGTGTCAAGCACTTCTATCTCAGTCACGTAAAATAAATTTGCATTCATCCACAATAAGTGCAATTATTTTGTAATTGAAATTGCAATAAGTGCAATGTTTGTTAAAATCTGGTGTCCTGATTTCCAGACCGATTTCATTGATATGTATCTGTTTTTCGCAATGCTGTCAATTGCATAGCAGACGACGCTTTTTCACTGAAAAATTATTCTCAGACAGTTTAAAAATACGAAATTATCACAGTTTCGTGTGAAGTTTATTCGAAAAGGTTAATTTCTGTTACAGTGAATCTTTCAACTGAAATGAATCTAAACTTTATCTTCTGTTTTTTCTGTGTTCAGGGTCGATGAAAAGGGGTTCTCACATAGCGGCTCCACCCGCACCCGAATTCCAACGACATACGAGATCATACAAACTAGGATCAGTAAATATGGACAATCCTGCCAAGGCCACTATTATGGCGTTTCCTGATGGACATCATAGCCGTCAAACTGGCTATGGATTGGTAATACATCCTCATTTGTTCGCGACGCGGAAAAAATACATCCAGCAGCGAGCTCATTTTTTCGTTAAGCAGGAAAACCAGGACAAGAAATTCACGATAAACGATATTATCCCACGTGCAGAAGACTCATTGATTTAAACAATGGAGATACTGTACCAAATGGTTTCGATGTGTTCGGATATAATGATGGAGAATATGGTTGGTTTGAGGGTAAAGTTGATAAATGGATTGAGAGACACACAATGCCGGTACGGTCATATCGCGGCGAATATGACTAGCACAGAAATTAACATGAATGGACCGAGTTACACCGGCGACCAAAAACGCTATTTCGTCGACGCGAAACTGAGCCACTCTCGTATATAAGCTAGCTTATTCTAAGCCGGCCTACTCTAGGCTCGCCGGTGTAACTAGGTCCAATGACGGAACGTGCAGTGTAGAGTTCGAAATGCGGTAATTTACGAGAAGAAACTTTTGGAAACTTTTGGTTTCTTTTTTTCAGAATTTGTTTTCTCTAATCAGAAGTCTAAGTGTTGTCTTCAACATTTTTTAATGATATCAACATAAAAAATAAATTTAAAAAACAAACTTTTTGGTAAATTCTTATGTCTTTGGTAACTTACCGGTAAGTTCCTTTGTTACAGTAGCTGGGTGGTGATTCTCGACTGGACGAGATCATGACGTCAAGCACGGATGAGCGCGGTTAGCACTCGGATGGGTGACCGTTAGGGATTCTCGCTTAGTTGTGTTTTCACTGTGTTTAACTACTGTCGAGCGGGAGGTTTTGACGCCGAGGATTGATGTGGGCACTCGATGCTGTAGAATGTCTACATCCAAACTCGTCTGTCGGTAAGCGGTTGTGCTCTGGAGTTTTGGTTTTCTGCAGTTTTCCACTCCTCTGACCATAGTTCAGGCGAATGCGAGCGCTTCTAATGAAAATCCGGCTGCAGACGGTAGGGGATTTTAGATAGTAAAAAACCACAGGATTGAGTAAGTCAGGTATTACTTGGAGGCTTATAATGAGAGTTAGGGTAATTGGGATTTTTTGGAAAGAGATGTGAGCCAAAGGGTTTAATTTGTAACTATCTTCTGTGGGAGGGGGGCTTTAGATATGTAAAAACCCGAAAAGGGTATACTGTAAAAATCTACTTTAATCTATATCTACATATTCTTCAATTTTGTTCATCAAATTAATATTTCAAGTTCAGTCAATTGCGGTCTGTTAATTCCAAGAAACTACAAGTTCACAAACTTCTGCTGATCAATGAAATAGAGTGTATCTACAGCTCTGATGAGTCAACTGTCACTTGTACGGATAATCATAAAGATCCGTCAAAGTGACCTGTACCTTATCAGAACTGCAATTCAGTATAGCGATTTTATGTGTGCAATTCTTATTTGTATATTTAATCACCTCTATAGTTATTTGGCGTAGAGTTTGTGTGTCAAATAAACATGAAAAAATCCACAAGATTACACAGCTTTTTGTTCTCATTATTATTATTATTTCCATCCCCGTATTTTTGACGTGCGGGTAAAATTCAAAAGGGAGTCATCCTTGAAGCTTTCTGTATCCTCGGAACACACTAGTGCATAACGCAATAATCGTCTACCATTCTATTTCCTCTTCTCCATTTATCTCACCTTTTATCCTACTACTCTGCCCATCTTTTCAGATTGCGAATTAAATGTAAAAATTAGAATATTTAAAAATAGCGGATCATTTTGGTCCTCCATTTTGGATGCATCATTTTGAATCTTCAAAGGACCCCGCACACTTTACATTAAAATCCGGTTCCGGTCAACTTGGCTAAAATTGCAATATAATACAGTTCAAAGCCTCCTGACCACAAACGAATCTGATGTCCCTCTCGAAACTTGAAGACGAGGTGCAGATTTTTCAATAAAATGTGATCAGCACAATCACTGACTATACTGGAAACTCTGTCAAGATCAGTCCACAATTATTGTTGATTCATCTTCCCTTGCAGCTTGTATCGTTTGTCAGAAAATTTGTTTTTCCCAGTTTTAATGTTGTTCTTTTTATAACTAAAACAAAAACAACGCGTCCTATCAAAAAGTAATCAGACATTGCTGGTTTAAATCCAGTTCGCAGTGAATTTTTTAGAACTTAATTTCTCGCGTTTTAATTTAATTTCGCATAATAAAAATTGCTTTTGATATAGTAGATTATCTACTTATCAACGATTCTATAAAAGAGACCTCTGTTGAATCTAACATAAAAATACTGGTATTAGGCCTCCAAAAAGATTTCTATCATATTAAACCAGTGTAACCGAAACTTTGTTTAAAGAACTTAATTTCAAATATTAAATTAGCATTGTGGTTTCAATGGTTGCAGAAGGCTTTTTAAAACAAACTAAATTGTAATAAATATTGATATTTAAGGGTGTTGTTTTCAAGTTCTAAGTAATAAATTCAAATGAATTTGGTGGTAAAAGCTTTATATCCAGAAGGACATAAGAGGGGCCGTAAAAATTGCAAGGATGATCGGGATCCGAAAGCAGGATCATTAATTGATAACATTGTCGGCATGATTTAGCAGAGATTGGAAATATGATGCTTATTATTATTACTGAAGAAAATTTTTAAATGTAATTTTAGTAAATTCAAAAGAAATTCGTGTTTCGGGGTGTCCACTAGAGTGTGAATTAGATTGTCAAAATTGTTATAAATAGATTAATACTCTCGATCAAAAGTAATTGTAGTTTGAATGTTCGATTTTTAATAAAGTTAGCTTAGCTTGATTCACATTTTCTTATGATTTTATAGACATTTGACAAAAACGGGAAGAGGGAAGTTACTTTGAGAAAAACCAAGTGAAAATTACTCATATATATATATATATATATATATATATATATATATATATATATATAATTTAAAAAAGTATAATAAAACAATTATTTAAGCAGCCACCTCTTACTCATTTTTAACACTGTACTCTGACACAGTCCGCATAAGGCTGATAAGTGACACACAAACCCACACACAAATAATTGGTCAGGTCTTGCCAGCCTGACATAATCAGCACACTGGTCTCTCTCTTTCCCTATTTTCCATACTACCCTCGCCTATTGCTCGGGGCGTGACAGCTGATTTGGTTTTGATTCCTTGGGAATCGAAACGAAGGGCCTATGACAAAGCCACCGGACGCGTCCTCGGGTTGCGGATAGAGGGTCCCTGTACCAAGGGTTTCTGCTGAATATGGTTACAATAATTAATAAGCTGTCGCGGACAATTGTCCAGGGATGGTCCCGAAGGAATAACTCCTAAGCGAAGGCGTAACAACCGTGCCGAAAGCTGAACGGCACCTGGGTGAGGTGTGTCAAACGGTGACGCGGGGCTCTACAAGGATGGACTAACCCTTTTCCCTAGCTGCTCGTGGGAACAACAATGACAACACCAAACATAGTTGTAGGAAGTGCGGTTCAAAACAATCGAACGAATGCCGACTACCCTAGAGTTGGGGGAGCCAATCAACACGGAGTCAATGCGATTGACCGGCAGAATCCCATTACTTTTAGGTGGGGGGATCGACTCAGGGACGACCTGCTGGAGTGCTATGATACCAGTATGGCCCCTGAGCGAAAAGGTTACATGGCGCGACTGCATGCTCTGTGGTGCGAGAAACACCCAGAGCTCTCGAATTTTTCGCAAAAACGTCTGCGAAACCGTGCCGAGGACCTCCGAAAAAGGGGTTATATACGCGGAGCGCCTACACAACCGCAGCCAGAACAAGCCGGCAACAGAGAAAGAGAGGCGACAATGAGACCAATCTCGAACAGGCATCTAATAGAGGAAGAACGATGCTTCAAGACCCGGAGAAACATCAACATTTAGGTTTCTCCCAAGCCCAAAGATCTGACTGAACTGGATGATGAGCTTCGTGGAGATTTTTCCGAAGAATCCGACCTCTGGACTATCAATTGTAGTGTGTAAAATGCAGCGAGAACTTTGGCAGATGCAAACCGTAAAACAAAACCAACGGTTGATCATAAGACCAAAAGACGAATGCATCAACTCAGCACACAGATAGACTGGGCAAGACAGTACGCGTCCCGCATTCAGTGTGTGATTAACTACATAACATCTGGCAGGACTTTCACTGCCAAGGTTCGACAGTTCGCGTGCGAACGGCGGATCCGTCATCAAATAATCAACAAGTCAAAGCTACTGATCATCAGGCAGCATATTGTTGACAGAATACGAGTACTATCTGACGCTAGGAGAAGTCTACAGCGGAGAGAGAGGTGGGTCAGAGAAAATCAACAGTTTTCGTCTGACCTATTTCGACTCTTCCAAGACCCTCCAGTTACTGTCGACCATCCGCCCAAACCAGAGGAGGTCGAAGCATTTTGGAGAGAAGTCTACGAAGTCCAACATCCACTTAAAGAAGGCTCAAAGAACACAAACAGCTTCAAGGAGCTGTGCAATACCCTCATCACAGCTGAGGAGGAATGCCCACCTATCACTACCGAGGAGGTGAAAAACGTATTAAGAGGCATGAAGAACTATTCCGCTCCGGGTCCAGATGGCATCAAGACCTTCTGGTGGAAGAAGTTTCAATCAACCCACCAGCATCTGGCCCGAATTTTCACCTCATATCTAAAGTCGGAAGAGCCTATTCCGGGGTGGTTGGTGGAAGGGCGCACAGTGCTCCTGCCGAAGACAGGCAACTTAGCTGAACCTAAGAATTACAGGCCAATAACTTCTCTGAACATACTGTATAAGATCTTCACAGCTATACTAAATGATAGGGTTGTTCGGACAATTGGACCTGTATGGCGAGAGATGTATTAACAACGTGGCTCAAAGAAAGGCGTAGCAGGATGTCGGGAGAACTTGCTCATCGATAGATGTGTCTGTAAAGACGCAGCATACTATCAGCGATTTCTATCGATGGCCTGGATTGATTAACGGAAAGCTTTCGATTCAACCTCCCATAGACTTATCATCTGCCTGTTGGAAAGCCTAAAGGTTCATCCACACATCGTGAGGTGCATAGAGACATTAATGCCGCTTTGGAAAACCAGATTTACTATCTCATCTGGAAAACATCGTGTGATCACTAACAGTATCACCTTTCAGAGAGGTGTATTTCAGGGCGACAACAAGAGCCCTCTCCTCTTTTGCCTCACATTATTGCCACTATCTCTCACACTTCGCCATTCCGAAGGGTATCTCTGCGGCAAACCTGGAAACCGAAAGCATAAGGTCACTCATGTATTTTACATGGATGATCTTAAGATCTATGCTAGGAATCAAGAGAAACTACATTTAGCTCTGAAAATTGTCAAAGAGTACACTCAAGAGATTGGAATGGAATTCATTTTAGAGAAATGCGCCAAGGTTAATTTGAAGAAAAGAAAACTTAATGGCATCCCCGAAGATCCTTAGCTCATTGACAGAAGCGCTATAGGACACCTTTGCGCTGGAGAGACCTATACATATCTGGGCGTGCCACAGAGCCGCATTCAGGACGTGAAATCTATAAAGGATACTCTCCGATGCAGATACAAACGTCTCATCGGGCAGATTTGGTCTTCTGAACTGTCGGCGAGAAACAAAGTATCTGCAACGAACATGCTTGCCGTCCCGGTAGTACTCTATTCATTTGGAGTGGTTCCATGGACGAAGGACGAGCTCAGATTCCTTGATATCGGGACGCGAAAGGTTTTGCACATGAATAAGAGCATGCACCTTGAGTCTTCTGTTCCGCGACTTTACATCTCACGCCGCCTAGTTGGTCGCGGAATACTGAATCTTGAATGTCTTCACAACAGACTCATTCTGGGTACAGCACATATAGTTGCAAATGGACAAGACCCTCTTCTTAAAATGGTCAGGAAACACGAAGAAGTGGGAAAAGGGGCGTTTCTGTACAAAGCAGCGGAGGAGCCTGCTGAAACACTCGGCCTTGACTTCAATATTAGGGGTGAGCAAAATGCATCAAATCTTATCCATCTTGAATACTCACTTCTGAAGGCCCGGATTAAGAAAGCACAGAAGAAAAACTTCCACGAACAGCTCCTCGACAAGAGGATGCACGGCATCTTCCACAGAAATGTGGAAGATCAGTCGATGTCGTATGAGCTAACGTTTGCTTTTCTTAGATCACCCGGATTGAAGTCGGGCACGGAGGGCTTCATTTTGGCATGTCAAGACGGTGTCATTTCCACTCTAGCATAGCGTCGCCACATTTTGAGCCAAGACATTCCCGATGATAGCTGCAGAGCGTGTCATGCACACCCCGAGCATCTAGGACACATACTATCTAGTTGTCCAACTCATGCGGGAACGACCTACATCCAAAGGCACAATGCGGCACTAAGAGTGCTTTATTACCATCTCTGTCACTCTTATGGCATTAGCCCAAATACCTCTCCGCTAAACGCTCCTAGAGAAATAGAGTCAATTGTCGAAAATGAGAAGTGCCGCATATACTGGAACTTCGTATTCCCGACAATTGTTTCTGTTGCGCACTCGAGGCCTGACATAGTTCTCCTTGACTTCGAGAAACGAACCATGTTCGTTATCGAATTTTCGGCACCAGCTGACAAAAACGTCGCAGCCAAGGAGAAAGAAAAGAAAGAGAGGTATAAAGACCTTATAAGGGAGTTGCGACGGTTATACCCGTAATATTCTGTTAAGCTAATCGTGTTGATCATCAGCGCTCTTGGAAGTGCCAAGGTTTCACTAGTTAATAGCCTGAAAAGCATCCCTGCGTGTCAAAAAAATGCCGAGACACTTGCGGGGAAAATGCAGAAGGCGGTCGTCCTTGGGTCGCTCCGTGTCCTCAGGGTGCACGAGACTTTTGCCGGACCATCGTATTGAGTTCGTCGCAGACTGTAACCACCTATCTCAAGGTCGTGAGACGTGGTTACAGCTGAAATTTTACCGCGATTTCGCTGGGTATATTTCTGTTTTTTTTTTAATTTTATGAGAATATTTCAAAAGATTTCAAAAGATTTTAAATATTGTTAAAAGCGAATCTGAAAGATTATAAGGTAATTTTTTTTATTTTCCAGAACTTAAAAACATTTTTAGGAAAGATTGGAATAATTTTTAAAGATATTTGAAAGGTTCCAAAAATTAGAAAATATTGATGAAAAATTAAATTGATTTTGGAAAGGTTTCATGGGAATCAAATGAAGATTCTTAAGATTTCTCGGAAAATGGCAACCGATTTTTTATTTTGAAAAATTATTTTTAAGAGAATATTGAAAAATATTTTAGAACATTGCAAATACTTATAGAAAAAGAACCTTTTTAGAAACTTTGTAATGTTTCCAGAAAATAAAAATATTTTCCTAATCATTTTGAAAAGATGTTTAGAAGGTTTAAAAGTTTTTAAAAGATTCACAGGATATTACAAATTTCAAAAAATGTCAAAAGGCGTAAAAAATGCACTTTTATGAAGATGGTGAAAATAAGAAGCTTTTTAAGAGTTTGGAAAGGTTTCAAGAGAATAAAAAAAATCTGAAGATTTCTGTAAAAATTGCAAACGATTTTTTATTTTAGAAAATGAATTGAAAAATATTTTGAAATATTTCAAATAATATCGTATATTATCGTAAAAAGTTTTTTTTTAGAAACTTTGGAATGTTTCCAAAATATGGAAAAATTTGTTTAGTTGCCAAGGAAAATTTTTCCAGTTTTTCTTTTTGATTCATTTGAAGAGAATATTTAAAAAGATTTTTAAAAAATATTTCCAAAATTGTTGAAAAAGATGCTAAAAATTTTCAGGCAAATTTTTAATTTTGCAGAATTTTAAAAAATTTGTTGGAAAAATTCTAATAATTCAAAAAGATGGGTAAGGCCCATGAAGTCCAATTTTTAACTAAAGTGAGGTAATACTTGATTAATGTGAACAAAAATAATGGTTTGAATAATTTATTATTATTGTTAATAATATTAGTTTTAAATGATTCTAGGAAATTGCAGTTTCTTCGAAAATTTTCCACTTTTTGTCCAATTTTCAATTAGAATGATGTACATAATTGAAGTTAACTAAATGAAATGTTTCAACAATTTATTATTATTGTTATTTATATTTAATTGAAATAATGCTAAAAATTTGCTGTTTTTTCTGAACTTTTAAACTTTTTGTCTACTTTTCACTTAGTGAGGTAATAATTAATGCGAAGTAAAAATATGATTATTTAAACAATTGATTATTGTTTATAAATATCTGCTCTTAGAGTAGTAGTAGTAGTATAGCATTAAGCCATTTCCCTTTCAGGGTAGGCGTGACACTACCCGGTTCGGGTAGTGTTTCTAGGTGGATAGCTTGTAGTAAGATAACTACAAGTGTGGGCTCACCACACCCACGATGTGCCAACAGCACTCAGTTTTTCTCGAATGGTCACCCATCCAAGTGCTAACCGCGCCCAACGCTGCTTAAC
The DNA here is from genome assembly GCA_932195095.1 of Andricus curvator. NCBI lineage: Eukaryota > Metazoa > Arthropoda > Insecta > Hymenoptera > Cynipidae > Andricus > Andricus curvator. The sequence goes on from CAKNYM010048978.1 coordinate 88,345, forward strand.
TTCAGTGATCTGACGAGAACTGGTTTTTTCAGCGTGGTATGGCTGTTAGCATAGAGTAATGCTAGAAAATTGCTTTTTTCTTAAACCTTCAGTTTTGCTTTGACTCTTTTGTTATCAACAAAAAATTTCTTGACCTGAAAAACAATCATTATATAAATAGTATTGTATTTTAATAATTTAATTATTTTTTTCTTTGTTCCCAATGTGTGAAAAAAATTAATTTGAAAAAAAAAATTATCTTACAGAAGATAATAAACATTTTAGGCCGCCCCCCCCCCCGCCCCTCTTACAGTACGTAATTCATGGGTTTCAGAAATAATAAGATACGGGACTTGAAACTAATGAGCATTTTTGTATTTAAGATAATACAGGTGTAAAATTTTGAAATTTCATTTCTTTACTCTAAACATAAAAATGACGTTTCTGCTATAAAAGATGACTCTTTAACTTTTAACCAAGGAGATAAATTTTCAACAAAAAAATGATTTTTCATCAAAGTGGTTCAACCAACATTTTCAAACAAAATAGTCGAATCTTCAAACAAAAAGAATTATTTTCCAATCAAACAGATGCGTTTTTATTCAAGAAAGATGAATTTTCTGCTTAAATAGATAAATTTTTAAATTGAAAACACAAATTTTCAAAAAAATATTTGAATTTTTATCCAAAAAAGATTTCGGTTGACCTTTCAATACAAAAATATGAATTTTAAACAAGTACATTTTCTACAAAAATGGTTGAATTTGCAACAAAACCGCTGAAATTTTGAACCAAACAGTTGCGTTTTAATTCACGAATGATGCAATTTGTACTGAAATAGATTTGAATAGAATTTGAATGGAATTGAAAAAAAAACAGTTGAATTTTCAACCAAAAAGGATGACTTAAACATAATTGTTGAATGTTCAAACAAATAATAACATTAATAACTACAAAAGATAATCTTTACGAAGAAGCCACTGCAAAAAAAAAGATAAATATAAATACAAGGCAAATGAATTACTAACAAGAATATTGTATCAGGGTTACCGCAAAACTTCATTTTGAAAATGCCTAATTTTTCCCTGATCAATTTTTCATTTTCCCTTACCATTAATATTCAAAGACCAGAATCTTGAACTTGTAAAAGTTTTAGCCTATAATCTTTTATAAGCTGAATAAAACAATTTCAAATTAAAATTGAAAATTTTCAAATTTATTCTGCTTGACAGTTATTTATAGTTATAGAAATTCGGACTTTTGCGAAATTTTTGTTCTAAACCCCTGACTTTTTCCTGTCCAATAAAGTTCCCTGACTTTTTTTTTAATTGTTGTTGACTAGTTTCGTTTTTCACTCACTAGGTATTAAATTCCTGTAAATGAATGAAGGATCCTCTCCCCCTTTCCCTACCGTAACAAATCGTAACAAAATCTCTCGACCCCTCCACCCACTTGATTTTTTACGTAATTTGAATACGGTCCTTAATTGTGAAAGGAAACGTTGATTTTCAACCTGATTCAGCTAATAATGACATACTGAATAAAATTCACAAGAACGTCTTTTTTCTCTTATGGGAAATACGTCTCAAACTTTATAGGGCTTGCGTCACCATCACACATAATTTTTTTTCAAATAAAAAAATCAAATTATTGTTGTCTGGATTTGGACAAATTTCCGGGCTATATGCATAGAAATTCGAGAAAAAAATGTGCAGTGCATTGTCGGACCACCCTAGTGCATACAGATATGTTAGTGGCGTATTGTCAACCCACCCAAACGCCAAAATCTGTACTTTTGACCTTTTAAAAAAAACGAATATCATCTCATATGCGATCGACAAAGTGGGGTTTACCTTGTGGAACATCATGTTTATTATCAGTTTGTGAAATGTAAATTAACTTTTTTCACTTGCATGATTCTAATTGGGCAACGTGTCATGAGCGTGGCATTGGACAACACCTCGTGATTCCACCGTGGTTTAAATAGTCACTGAATTTAGTAAAACCGCAAACAAGGTTCTCTTATAAACGACGAACACTTCCTCCTTCGCCATTAGTTTGATTCTGTCATTAAATAGCTTCTTACCAACATGGGTAAACTAACTTACTTGATTCTCTCAGTACTTTGTGCGGTTTTGCAACACGAAATCCTAGCTTCATCTGATGGTGCAGGTTCGAGTGGTAAGTAAAAAAAAATCCTAGGTAATGATTCCCGTAATTTTAATCTGATTCTGAAATGCAATGTCTAAATAGGTAAAAGTTATTAAACAAAATCTGTACCATAAAAGTGGAAACACCATATGCTATCTAGTGCCACGCAGTTACACGTTGCCAAATAAAAAACAAGCAAATAAAAAATAGATGACAATCGTTGCAAGTCTAACTTTTCCTGACAAAGTGACGTTATCTTGAGTTGATAATACTGCTGAGCCACAAGGGCACGGAGTTCCAGCCTCAATTCATTACACCAAAGTTTCGACATTTCTAGAGTTAAATATTGAATTAGTGTTCTAATCATTCTTACCAGGAATAAGTACGAAACAGTTGCTTCTCATTATGAGTAAACGATCTTCATGTAAAATAGGGTGGTTGAAAAATGCATTGTAATTTTGTTTTCATGCTAGCCCGTGTAGAAATTTTGCTAAGGCCCAGACCAGGCCAAATCTGGCCCAGATCTGGAAAACGGACCTGGGCCAGATCGCTGATGAAACACACGGCCCGATCGGAGCCAGATATGGCACCCGACCTGGCCACCCGATCTGCCCCCGACCAGTTTCCCGTTAAGAGCCATTTTTGAAATTTATAATTTCTTATCATTTTGTTTATAATAATAATTTTATAACAAGAAAAATTAATAAAGTGAACTATATTTTTTATTCAAGTACCAAATATTAATGCAAAAACAATACATTTTATAGTCTTTTTGACTTGGTTATTTACAGTGTCCGTCCCAGTCCTTGGAGGGAATTTCTTTCAAATAATCCTAATTTTGAGTCGAAACGGGTAATTCGCAAAAAGAATTAAAATTCTGGACTAGAACAAGGAATTTTTCAAAAGAATAATAATTCTGAGCTAAAACTGGAAATTTTCGAAAAGAATTAACATTCTGAATTGGAAGAGGGAATTTTTAAAAATAATTTTTTACGGATTACGAATTTTCAAATTTGAATAAATTCTGAGTTGGAACAGAGAGTATTCAAATTTCAACCAATTTTGATTTAAAATTGGACATTTTTAAATAGAATTAAAATGCTGGACTGTAACAGGGAATTTTTCAAAAGAATTCAAATTCTGTGTTGAAACGGAATTTTCAAATTTAAACGAATTCCCAGTTGGAACAGGAAATACTCCAATTTTAATCAATTTTGAGCTGGAATTGGAAATTTACGAAAAAACTTAAAAGTCTGAATTGGAACAGGGCACTTTTCAAAAGAAACTTAATTCTTAGTTGAAACGGGTAATTTTAAAAAAGAATTAAAAATCTGGATTGGAACAGGGAATTTTTTAATATTAACAGCATCTGACCTAGAACGGGAAATTTCGAAAAGAATTTAATTCTGAGTTGAAACAGGGTATTTTCGAAAAGTGTTGAAATTTCAAGTTTTTGGAAAATTCCAATTAAAACGCTTTAAAATATGCAACCATTGAAATATTTTTAAAACTATAAGCTTAAGATTTTGAATCTTGAATTGAAAAAAATGTTACTGCGCTTCAAATTTTCGAAATCATAAAAATAACTATTTAATTAATATAAAATATCTGAATTATTGATATAAAACTGAAACTACAAGATAAGAATGACTTAATATGACCATTTTTCTTTAAAAATAATAAATTTAACTCTAAATTTATCTCTAAAATCGTCAGTAAAATTGAATTAAGAATGAAATAAAATTGTGAGGTTATGTCGAAGAAAACTTAATTTCTGATACTTACAATCCTAAATATTTAAAGTTCATTTTTAGAGTTATAGATACTATACTTTATCTTTTAATTATATCAAAAACTAAACACGTTACTTTGATCTTCTAAAATACCTGGAACTTGCATTTCGGGTTGCGTTCCACTTTCTTCTTTATAATCTGCATCAATATCTACATAATTTTCAATATATAATCAATGACTTGGGTTAAAATTTATATACATTTTTTTATTTTTTTATCACTTTAATGCAAACTCAAAATATCTTAAAAATATACAATTTATAATAAGTTTTCAAATAAATTTCAGTTTTGAGGTTAGGTTCCGATTAAATCAATACGATTTAAAGATTTACTTACCCTCGTTCTCATAACGAAAATTGTCTAAAGCAACTAAGGCGCGATGCTTTCGAACTCGTGGTGTACTATGCTTTGGCACATTGTTTATTGCATTATACACTTAAACTCAGATAATAAACATGAATTTTATCAACAATAACACACTTCATTTGACAGCCAGGCAAGTTCCCTAAATTGGAACTAGTGGCGTTGCAATACTTAAACCGGTCTGGCTCGGGTCTCGGCCATGGAATTATCCCGATGTGGCCCCGAACATACTAAACCAATCAGGGCCAGATCGGTAATCGAGAAAATATATGGCGATTTCTGCACGGGCGGTAACAACGATACTCTTAATTAGGTTTTAAATCCGAAAATACAAATTGCATACCCTATGCTCTATAGCAGCGCTTCCACGCCCTCCCTTTCGTCCTTGCTCTTCAGCTTCAACCCTCTTATCACAATATTATTTCTCGTCTCTGCCTTCTCTTTTCTCTCCATTCTCAACTCCATTGCCCTCATCCTTTCCCTATACGCCCTCTCCTCCTTTTTATTCCTACGCTCTCCCACTCTCTCTTCTATCATATTCCCTACCCTCTCCCAAATACCTTTAGTCTCTCCCCCGCTATCCCCATCTCCTATTTCCATTTCCGCCCTGCCCTTCACCTTCTCAAGCCTTTTTTCCGTCCTTTCTTTCCACGCCCTAATCTCCTCTTCCATCTGTTTTATTTTAACGTCTTTTTCTCTTCTTTCCCTCTCTAACCGATCTACTCTCTCTCAGCTCTTTCACCTCCTTTTCCCATTTCTCATCTCTGATTCTCAAGTCCTCCCTCATGCCTTCCATCTGCTCCTTGGTCCCCCTTGCGTCCTCCCTCAGCCCCCTGATCTCGCCTAACGGCATCCCGAGAGCCTCCTTTTCCAACTGCTCCTCCATTGGGGGGGGGGGGGGGCTACGTGTTAGCCCGCTTTTTTTAAATGTGCTCTCGACCTCGCTTTTCTCCGGACTCTCTTGGCTGTCTGTCTTCCTCTTCAAGAGATCCTCCCCGTCACTTGCCCTAGTCTATCTCTCTCCCTTACCTTCTCGCTTCCTTCTTTCCCACCGTTCCGCTTTATCCCTCTCCCCGACGCACCGCTTGACACCAGGCCACGCGCTGTTGGCCGTCGTGGCTTGTGGAAAATTCCCTCCCCGTCAGTTTCACTACCAGCACTGCCAGTACTCTCGCTGCCCACCTCCCGCTCTGCCTTTCTTCAATTTCTCACAGTCCCTGCAGACACCCCTTTCTCTCCCTTAACATCCCCTAACTCTGCGAGAACCACCCTTGACCCCTGGAAAGCCCAAGACTGTTGACCAAGAACTCCCCCGATTACTTGCCAACCTAACCTCACTTTCCCTATCTAACTAAATCCCACCGCACACCCACGCTGAAACTTTCGTTTTATCTCCCCAATTCACCCCACACAAACCCTACTCACCTCCTCGGCTTCCACCCTCGCACTCCACTCACACCTTCCACACAAATTCCGTAAAATCCTCTCACCACCTGTCACTAAACACGTTCTCACTTCCGCCACCAACATGCATGTCCCGAGTGAGGTAATAATTAAGAAACTCTAACAAACCTAATTTCCTAACCAAAGTATTATTGTTTACGACAACTTTCTCCTACACTGATGCTAGGCAGTTGCGGTTTTTGTGTCAAATCCATTTTATTTACCAATTTACTTTACTTTGCTTTGCCTTCTTAGTTATGAACAGATCATAAATGAACATTAGAGAGAATCATATTTTATACAATTTCTTTCTTTTTTGTGAATATATTTTTCTGAAATAGAACAGATATCTGAAATATGCTTTGAATTTTCTACATGGATCCCAGGGATTCCCCAGGGAATTTCTAGGGTAGGAGGGGGCGGCTGATATTAAAATATGTGCAATACAAAATTTGTCTTTTACGCTTTGCTATAAACTGCTAATTGTAATTCAAAACAAAACTATTACAAGTAATTTGCATTCTAATATTGCGAGAAAGCAAAAATAATTCGCTCAAAACAAAACAATACTACTTGAAAGAATGATTCTTTTCAAGGTTCTTTTATTATTTGTTCGTAACTAAAAAGTCAAAGCGAAACTAAAGATTTCAGAAAAAAGCGACTTTCTAGCATTACTTCAAGAGGAGATAGTACTCAACGTCAAGCAATTGTTAAAATAAGGATGTTTGATAACTTCCATTAATTACTACCTCACTAAGTGAAGAGTGGACAGAAAGTTTAAGAGTTCAGAAAAAATTGCAACTTTTTAGTAGTTATCTAAGAGAAGATATTTAAAAATTGCAGAGGATACCACAAATATCTGGCATGGATAGAGAAGAAGATAGTTATAAACAATTTTTAATTTGTTCAAATAATTATTTTCGATGAATTAAATTAATAATTCACTAACTCCTTTTTCTTTCACTTTTCTTGTAACTCCATTCTGCCATTTTTTTGCATTCATTCTTTCATTCCTTCTCATTTACTTCCCTAGCACCCGCTAACTCCTTCATCCGCTCTTCCCCCAAACCACCCTGCCCTAGAATCTTCAACACATTCTCTTGCCAGCTTCCTTTATCTTCCATTCCTCTCCTACATCCTTCACATACATGCTCCCATGTTTCCTCTTCCCATTCACAGATTCTGCACTTCCTGTTCTCTTTCTTTTCCCAATACATACCTGCCCTTCCCTCGTTTCCCAATCTAAATCTTGCTATTCTGGTCCATCTTTTCTCTCTTCATCCCTTTTCTAAATACTTTGGTACTCCTTTCTTTTTCATCATCTCATTATTATTATATATTATTATCGATTAGCGATTCGAACTCGAAAGTTCATCGCCTCATCTACCCGAAACCGCCACGCATCTCTATCCTGTGCATCCTCCATCCAGTTTAAGTAATCATGTCCTAGTTCTTTCAGATCATCCCTTACATTTTTCTCCCATGTGATTCTCGGTCTGCCTAGAGGTCTCTTACCAGTCGGTTTCCCTCTTAAAACTTGCGCCATTGTTCTTTCATTGCCCATTCTTGCTACATGCCCCGCCCATCTTAATTTACGCGCTTTCATTACTCTATTAATATTTGCGTCTCTTCGTCCCTCTTTGGACCATAGATTTTTCTAAGCACTTTATTTTCAAAAACTCTAAACCTATTCTCCTCTCCTTTCGTCAGCGCCCACGTTTCACACCAGTACATAACGACCGGAATTATTATTGTTTTGTAAATTCTTACTTTGATGTTTCTAGATAGCAATCGCGATTTTAGTAGTGTGTTTGCTGCATAATAGCACCCATTGCCAGCGTGCAGCCGTGCGTTGATTTCCGTTTTAATATTATTTTTGCTAGTTATAATAGGCCCGAGGTATTTCAACTCGTTAACCCTTTCGAATTTCATATTTCCGGCCATAAGATCCCCGCCTACATTACTTTGTTCGGATCTGACGACGGTCATATATTTTGTCTTTAATTCGCTAACTTCCAAACCAATATCTTTGGCTTTTGTGATCAAGATTTCTGCGTTTTTAGCTACGGTTTCTTTATCATCCACTAGTAAGTCGAGATCATCCGCATACCCAAGAATTTGTATTATCCCATTGAGGGTGGCACCGGTCGGATTCACTTGTACTTGTCTGACCACGTATTCTAAAACTAAGTTGAAAAGGACGCACGAAAGTGCATCGCCCTGTTTCAGGCCATCGGGGATCGAAAACTCTTCCGATAAACTTCCGTTTGCACGTATTCTACCCCTACTGCCGCTTAAGCAAATTTCGATAAGTCTAACTAATTTTCTTGGTACACCCAAGAACTCTAGGATCCAGTACATTCGTGCGCGTATAATAGAGTCGTAAGCTTTTTTGAAATCGACAAATACCTGATGCACTACTTCATTAAATTCCCATTTCTTTTCTAACAGTTGTCTAATTGTAAACATTTGATCGCTTGTAGATCGGTTTCGGCGGAATCCACACTGGTAATCCCCAATGATTTCCTCGGCAAAAGGAGTTAGTCTACTTAAGATTACATTGGACAGGATCTTATAACATGAAGGCACAAGTGAAATTCCCCGATAATTGTTACAATTCGTTTTATCTCCTTTTTTAAAGATAGGAATAATAATAGAGGTATTCCATTCCTCCGGCATGCGTTCTGTTTTCCAAACTGCGCGTACTAATTTACAAATTTGCCTTGTGAGGCAAGGGCCTCCATTTTTTATCAGCTCTGACGGTAGGTCGTCGATGCCCGCGGATTTGTTATTTTTTAACGTCTTTATGGCCATTTCTATATCAGTAGGATCATCAATTAATAGATCAACAGTGTTGATTTCACCGAGATTACCTTCAACGGGGGCTTCGCGTACATTTATTAACTTATCGAAATAGTTTTTCCATAAATTCAGTCTCTCTATAAATGCATTCCCCTGTAGATATCACGCGGGTTATTTTGTTTATTATGCGTTTCTATTGCTAGTATTTAATTCTTTTCGCTCTCCCTTTTCTTGGATCTATAAAGCCTATTTGTACTTTTACTAATCTCGAGATACTTCTTATGTGTTTGATCGCACTTATTTTGTAAACTAATTAGTTTGGCCTTCCAAAGTTTTTCAAACCAAAGTTTGCACTCCTCGTCAAACCATATTTTGCTTTTGGTTACTTTCTTTAAACCTATAGAAAGTTTCGCGGCTGTCTTTATCGCCTTTTTCATATTGCTCCACAGGGTTTCCGAGTCCTCCACGTAATTATCGTTATCGTCTCTCTGTTCTTGGAGAACGTCGAAACTATTAGAGATCTCAACTTATTAATTTAATATTTCTGTTGGTGTTTTAAACTTATCCATATTGAAACTAACTGTTGGCTCTGTGCGGCTTGTTTTCTTACTTAAGGTGGTTTCCGAAAAAATCGATCTCTGGTAGAATTGTTGAAAGTCGAGCTTATATTTCAAGTAGAATGTTTTTTTATATGCTAAATTAATTTCAAATTTTTCTACCACACTGATGTCGAGATAATTAACGTTGAAGATAACTACTTTAACACAGAATGCATGGGAAATGTACAGGCACTCTCCATATTTTAATTTGTAGTAATAAAACGCGCTGGTAGAGAAATTACAAGAATGTGTCAACTTGTGCTGCTTGAAAATACAAATATGTCCAAAAAATAATAAAATCTCTTCACCATGTACTTTTCTAGATAATCGAATGGAAAACATTGAAATTTTAATTATTTTCAAACGCATAAACGTCAAAGATTCACGATCCAGCAACGCTGTCCCCTCTCTCCTGCTTTGCTTGTTGCAGGAACTCGATACACTCACACACACACATACACACAGTTGGTCAGTATGGTTAGTTTCAAATTGCGACGTTTCACGATCTGCGAATCTGCCGCTGGGATAGGATTGGTGACTATACGTATACACACACACTACGAATTCTAAGCCAGGAGTGCATTACAATATCGAGTATGCGGGAGCATGAAATTTTTTCAATACAGCATACAACGACAGGCGCCCCACGGGACTCCAATATTTGTACGAGTGTGGGACTCGGAAACTACCTTAACGCTAGCCTAGATCTTAGTTTTGCCATCACGAGAAAGTGGTCTGAATTTAAATCCGCTCCCCTGTACGATCTTATATCGAGAATGTTTGTATGACGTCTTCTGTCAATTAGAACGTGATCAATCTGATTGCGAGTTTTACCATCTGGTGATGTCCAGGTGGCCTTATGTATATTTTTATGCTTGAAAAATGTGCTTTTGAGAACGAGGTTCTTTGAAGCTGCAAAGTTTATTACTCTAGTCCCATTATCATTACTGACGTCATGCAAACTTTCCGACCCTATTGTAGGCCTATACATCGGTTCTTTTCCAATTTTCGCGTTGAAATCTCCCAATACTATTTTTGCGTCATACGTTGAGAACTTGTCAAAAACCTGTTCGATTGTTTCGTAAGAAAGATCCTTAGTATCTTCGTCTTTGTCCTCGGTGGGGCAGTGCACGTTGATCAACACCTATTTGCTGAAATTACCCTTTAGTACAATGTATGATAACCGATCGTTAATGAATTGAATGTCGATAACCGCTTGCGAAATTCGTTTATTAATGAGAAAACCGGTTCCCAGTCTGTACCCCTTAGCTCCCCCATAGTGAAAAGTATAGTCATCCTTAGAAATTGACGCGAAAACGCCCGGCCAGCAGGTTTCTTGAAGTGCTATTAAGCCAGTATCGTATTTGATTGCTATCTCAATGAGTTCGCTAATTCCGCCAGTATTTAGACTACGCGCGTTCAGAGTTCCCGCCCTTAGATATTTTACGGTAGTTTTTTGTTGTTGCAAGTTAGCCATGATAATTTCGTGGAAATCCGCACGTTAGGATCCTATTCCGATCGTAGGAGAGTACACCGTCCCAGAAGTGATAACCCCCATACCTCTCTGGGTCTAAGTATGGGAGCTTTCCGACTTTGACAAGGAACGTGTCAACTTGTCGTCGGACACATTACAGTTTCATCCTCGTATCCTAACATCCCCCTGCAAGGCAGCGCGCCTACTGGCATCAATACCCCTTTGGCCCTGTGCAGGCGAATCATTCCACACATCCCTTGCGTGCAGTGTCATCGCTGCGGTGTCCAATGGGGCAGCAGGATTTTTCCCTTACAAGATTTTTAGTTTTGGTTCGGGTAGAGTTTCTAGGTGAATACACGCTGCACCTCGGCTTGCCAGAACGCTATATCCGCAACCTGAGGAAGCGCTACGTAGTGGTGACAGGAAACCCACCGAGCAGTTTCATCATCTCATACCATTTATTATATTTTGATTCCTCAATCATCCCCCATCTTTCTATTAATTGTCTTTCCCTATCCTTTTCTTCCACTTTTTTATAGTTGAATCCAGTCCCGTCTTCTATACCTCTAGCCTTAAAGAACTCTCTCCTTTCTTCTTCCCATCTCGTTCATTCCGTTGCTTTCCCTCTCCTTTCTTCTACCTCCATCAAAAACTTTCTCGCTAACTTCCCTCCCTATCACTCCCTCAGCTTCGCCTCAAAATTCCAGTTTCTCTTTCCCGATCTAGTACTTAATTAATCCCTTTGGAATTCTTCTCTCACCATATATCCCGGTGTCCTCCAGTCTACCCCTAACGTCCACCTTATATACCTTTCTTGTATCGTATCAAAAAACCAGATTCTCCTTCTCCAATTTTTTTTTAAACCTTCTTTTTCCTATTCCCCATATCAGTTTCATTATCCCCGCTGCTTTTTTTATCTACATTTAAATTCAACTTTTTTCCATCTAAGTATTTATCTAATCCTGTAATTAAACCCGCCATCTCTTCTACATCCTCTGCCATCAACACTATATCGTCTGCGTATGCCAGTGTATATATCGTCTCGTTCCCTGTCCTAACTTCTTCTTCCAAGTCTGATATTAGTTAGATTAATGATGGTGTTTTGAGCGATGTTGTTTGTCTGAGTGATATACATTTATAATAATAATATAGGTATTGGTTTTTGACATACTTCAGACCAAATTCTAGGAAATTAGTTGTTGAATCCTTTATTGTACACTTCCAGTAGCCAACGTTTCGAAAAACACATGTTTTCCTCATCAGGACAATAACATTTTGAAGTTCATCAACATCTTAAAATTTCTTTAGAATTCTATTCCTCTTTTTCATTGCTATGTAAATATATAAATTAATTTTAGTTTTAAATAATATCATTTAAGTAAAAATTTGTTTTTTGAGGTTAAAAAATTTTGATTGTAATATTTACCTTAAAATTCTTCATTTTCCATTCAAATTTTGTTAAAAATTATTGACAATTTTAAATTGCTTTGTATATTTTAAATATCTTGTCCATAAAACATTAATAATTTAGTCAATTTGGTTAAAATCACATCAGAGACATAACTTACGTTATGCTCCATTTTTGCAAAGAGAATTAGAGAAACAGAGAGGAATAGAAATCTTTACAAAGACAGAAATTAGCAATGACGTATCATCAATTTATATTATAAGGTGCAATAGTTTCTAAATAAATCTAATTAGTATATGGAATTGATGGAGTTAAAAAATTATAATTATTAACTAATTTATCAATTGTTTTGAAATTTAAAATATTGTTATGAAATTTAAAATATTGTTATTCATAGAAAAAATTCATCAATCTGGAATTTTGAAAATTTATTTATTTATTTTTTTTATTTAAATTAGAGAACCAATAATAGTATTATATATTGGACTATAATTATTAAGATCAGAAATTATGTTCAAACAATTATTGCTGTTTTTCTTTATAAAAAACATTTCTGCTATTAATCTTTTAAATTTATTAGGTTCATGATGTAAAACTATAACATTATCCCAATCAATCAAATGTCCAGTTTCAACCTGATGTTTTGCTATGACTTTATGGTTATTAGGATTATGTCCAAAATTATCATGATGTTCTTTTATTCTTGTAGCCAATAACCTACTAGTTTGACCCACATAACATTTTTCACAATTCAAACATTGAATTTTGTATACTACATCATTAAGTTGTAATTTATCTACTATATCTTTTCCTAATTTTATGAATTTATCAAGTTTAGAGTCAATTCTAAAATTTGCTGTAATATTAAAATCATTTAAAATTCTTTTAATTTCAAAAGATAACTTTCCATGATAAGGAATTGATACTATTGGTTTAAAATTTAAATTTCTAACTATATTTATATTATTATGGTTGGATAAAGAATCTGTAATTGATTTAATTTTATTATTAATTTGAGTTTGAACGAATTCTATTGGGTAATTATTTAAATATAATTTTTCTTTAATAAATTCAATATTTGAACTGTGAAATGATTCATCTGATAATTTTAAAGCTGTATCAATAAGATTTTTTACTGTTGAAATTTTATGTTGTATTGGATGGTTTGATAGAAAATTTAAATATCTACCAGAATAAGTATTTTTACGGAACCAATCTGTAATAATATTACCTGAATCAGTTTTTATAACTTTAACATTTAAAAAAGAAATAGAATTATTATTTTCAATTTCATGTGTAAATTTAAGTCTTGGATGATAAGAATTAAATTGATTTATAACGTGGATTACCTAAAGTTCATAAACAAAATTGTCCACTTCGACCTGTAGTTTCATTAATAAACTCACCTACTTATAAAATGGCTAATATGTTTAATAGCATTCTTAAAAAAGCATTAATAATACCAAAATATCAAGTAAAAAATTCTTTTGAATTTAAAAATAACATAATTAATAAAACAATTCCATCTGATCATATCATGGTTTCTTTAGATGTATCTTCATTATTTACAAATGTTCCAATTGATTTAGTTATCAATAGTATTTTAAGTAGATGGATTTATATAAAAAACTATACAGAATTACCTATAGATAAATTTGAAGAAGGAATAAAATTTTTAATGGAACAAACAGTATTTAAATTTAATAACAATTTTTACAGACAAATATTTGGAACACCTATGGGTTCTCCAATTTCTCCAACATTAGCTGATCTAGTTATGCAAGATTTAGAATCAAATGTCATAAAAAATCTAAACGAAAGATAAATTAAATTACGTTATAAATCAATTTAATTCTTATCATCCAAGACTTAAATTTACACATGAAATTGAAAATAATAATTCTATTTCTTTTTTAAATGTTAAAGTTATAAAAACTGATTCAGGTAATATTATTACAGATTGGTTCCGTAAAAATACTTATTCTGGTAGATATTTAAATTTTCTATCAAACCATCCAATACAACATAAAATTTCAACAGTAAAAAATCTTATTGATACAGCTTTAAAATTATCAGATGAATCATTTCACAGTTCAAATATTGAATTTATTAAAGAAAAATTATATTTAAATAATTACCCAATAGAATTCGTTCAAACTCAAATTAATAATAAAATTAAATCAATTACAGATTCTTTATCCAACCATAATAATATAAATATAGTTAGAAATTTAAATTTTAAACCAATAGTATCAATTCCTTATCATGGAAAGTTATCTTTTGAAATTAAAAGAATTTTAAATGATTTTAATATTACAGCAAATTTTAGAATTGACTCTAAACTTGATAAATTCATAAAATTAGGAAAAGATATAGTAGATAAATTACAACTTAATGATGTAGTATACAAAATTCAATGTTTGAATTGTGAAAAATGTTATGTGGGTCAAACTAGTAGGTTATTGGCTACAAGAATAAAAGAACATCATGATAATTTTGGACATAATCCTAATAACCATAAAGTCATAGCAAAACATCAGGTTGAAACTGGACATTTGATTGATTGGGATAATGTTATAGTTTTACATCATGAACCTAATAAATTTAAAAGATTAATAGCAGAAATGTTTTTTATAAAGAAAAACAGCAATAATTGTTTGAACATAATTTCTGATCTTAATAATTATAGTCCAATATATAATACTATTATTGGTTCTCTAATTTAAATAAAAAAAATAAATAAATAAATTTTCAAAATTCCAGATTGATGAATTTTTTCTATGAATAACAATATTTTAAATTTCATAACAATATTTTAAATTTCAAAACAATTGATAAATTAGTTAATAATTATAATTTTTTAACTCCATCAATTCAATATACTAATTAGATTTATTTAGAAACTATTGCACCTTATAATATAAATTGATGATACGTCATTGCTAATTTCTGTCTTTGTAAAGATTTCTATTCCTCTCTGTTTCTCTAATTCTCTTTGCAAAAATGGAGCATAACGTAAGTTATGTCTCTGATGTGATTTTAACCAAATTGACTAAATTATTAATGTTTTATGGACAAGATATTTAAAATATACAAAGCAATTTAAAATTGTCAATAATTTTTAACAAAATTTGAATGGAAAATGAAGAATTTTAAGGTAAATATTACAATCAAAATTTTTTAACCTCAAAAAACAAATTTTTACTTAAATGATATTATTTAAAACTAAAATTAATTTATATATTTACATAGCAATGAAGAAGAGGAATAGAATTCTAAAGAAATTTTAAGATGTTGATGAACTTCAAAATGTTATTGTCCTGATGAGGAAAACATGTGTTTTTCGAAACGTTGGCTACTGGAAGTGTACAATAAAGGATTCAACAACTAATTTCCTAGCATTTGGTCTGAAGTATGTCAAAAACCAATACCTATATTATTATTATAAAAGTCTGATATTAATATATTAAATAAAAGTGGGCTCAGACGACATCCTTGCCTTACTCCTCTCACCAACTAGAAACTATCTCCTACTTTCTCTCCTACCTTTACCTTGCTTTACGTCTCTCTAACAATTTCCGATACTCTCTTTATTAATCCCTCTCGTATCCCCTTTTTCACCATAACTTTTTCTATTTTGCCTCGGTCTAATGAGTCAAACGCCGTCTTTAAGTCCCTATATTCTTTAACCTTCTCCCCTTTGCCTTTCTTCACGATTGGTATCACTACTCCTTCTTTCCATAACTCAGGCCACCCCTCTCGTCTCCATACTCTATTGCACATTACCCCTGCCCATTCCTTTAATTCAGTCCCCCCATATTTCCATACTTCATTTGGAATCTCATCTATACCAGGTGCCTTTCCATCTTTCAGCATCCCTAATACCTTGTCTATTTCTTCCCTTGTAATGTCCTCCTCATTTGTTTCCCTAGCATCTTTTCCTCCTTCACTAACTTTCCTCTCTGCCCCTCCTAGTAATTCCATGAAAATTTTTTTCCATTCTACCATCTCAATATCCTGGTTTACTCTTTTCCTTCTTCTTCTCTCTCTATGTACCACCTTTCAAACCTCTTCTTCCATCCTAGCCTTCTCCGCTTCTTCTTCAAATCTTTTATTTTCCTCCTCTTTTTTTTGATGACACAACTCAGTATACAATAATAAATTTTTTAAACAATTTATGCAAGCACCTAATTATCAGTTAAAAGTAGTATTTTATGTATTAGAAACAATTTGCATTGAAAATAACTGAAAAAATCATAAATCATTTTATTTGTCTACATACTGTTGCTCTGTCACAAAAATGACATAAAAATCGCAAACTGTGGACGGTACAAGCGCGCCGGTCGACTCGAGTCGAGTTAGCGCACGGCAATAAAAAATCGCTCGTATCGTTTAAACAAAAAGAACGATTTGGCTCAGATTTTGTCAAAGTTTTCCTCAAACATCACGGAACAACTTTGCTACTGGAAGTTTTTCGTCCGCAAAACTTACCTGGAGGCGTTTTTCCGTCAAAGTCTGAGGAAACGATTCCTGACGGTAATGGTTTGCAATAATTTTTATGTTGCAATTATCGGGAGAAAAGCTATTTTTAACACATAAAGAGTCATCAGCAGAGGTTTTTCTATTTGGCGAAAAAATTTGCGTTCATCTTGTGGAGCAGAAGCCGAGTTTTCGCGAGTTTAGTTTAAAAAGTCGTTGATTTCCGTACAATGAAAATTTCCGGTTTTTAATTCTTAGTAAAAAACTATCAATTTTATAAAAAAAATTTATGGATTAAAGTTGTGCGGCTTGTCGAGCCGCACATTGTCATATTTTTCGCCTGCTGAATTTCCCAAAACTTCTCTGAAGTCGGAATGCCTTCTGACTAAAGGACACCGCGACCCCCTTCCAATGATTTGTGTGTGGGGGGGGGAGGGTAGAGAGGGGTGGCATGGTTGAGATAATGATGCGTGAACGCGGGGTAAGGGATGAATACTTTATGTTTAGCATGTAAAAATACACTTTTTTCGGACAGATTCGTGTTCAACATCACAAAATACATAAACTATGTGAATTTCAACAAAATCGAAGGTGATAGACTCTCATGCAATTTTACCCCAGAGAATTCAAGAAATTCCGAGTACTCAGGGAATTACAAGAATTTTAGAAAATTCAAGGATATCAGAGAATTTTGAGAATTCATGGTATTTTGAGGAATGAGGAAAATCTTGCGGAAGTTAAAGAATTTATTAGAATCTGAAATCGCCTAAAAGATTTATGATTAATTCAAAGGATACACAGTATACCAAAAATTCAAAGAACTCCTATGAATTGAAAGACATTCAGTTTGAATTCCAAATAATTATAAATAATTGGTTCTTTCATATTAGATCAACGCCAGAGTTGTTGTCTTAGACGCACGCTATAAGTGAGTTTATTTTAACATGAAGGTAACGAGATGTCTTATTGAAGATGATCGCTGAAATTTTCTTATACAGAGGTGTCACGATATAAGGGGTCGCTCATAGAGGATCAAGATCTCCTTCCTACCCTTCAAATCATACTGATAAATTAACTTGTATCATTCTTACAGCTCCATGAACAAAAGCTGTTGTCTGTTACGTCTTTATCAGCAATGGGAAAATGGCAAATTGTGATAAAATTTGAGCTATAAATCAGGACGCCAGATGTAAAACTACTTTCTGCTTACTTGATTGTTATTTTTAAAATAATTAAACTAATCGAAAACGAATTAAAACGTATTTTTCGTGAATGAAAATATAGATCTAGACAGAACAACAACTAACGTCATCATCATTAAACATTACTCTATCGCTTATGCAGTTCATAAGACGGTAACCGATCTTGACAGATATAATGGCAAAACTTTCTACCTCAGTCGGTATTGCAGGTTGGGAATAGAACGAGAAATAGGAAACTCATACCTCACAACTTATGAACTATGGTAAAGATCATAGTGAATATGGCGACTTTTCGACTGATAACAAGTACTTTAATCTCAGTCACGTAAAATAAATTTTTTGCAATACCCACCTCAAAAGTTGACGTTTTCATGCTTCTAAATGGTGCCTGAAGAACCTTATTTGAGCAGACTGTGTGCGAAACAATTTTCGCACATGCGCAGTATGAAGATGGCTTGCTTTAGGCACTGGTGAAAAACCTGCGCATGCGCACATTCGTGATGAGGTACTTTAGACATTGGCATAGGAAACTTTAAACACTGGTGTTGGTATCTTCTTGATATCAATTTAGATTTAACTTGAACAAATCTTTTAATGATTGAAGTTTTGTTTTTAGGATTTCGTAACCGGTTTCGTCCGTCGTACAACAAGACATAAGGGCCAACATTTGGCACAGAAGAAGGGCATAAGTGCTAAAATATTTTTTCCATAAAATTTTTTTCAGATAATTTTTTTTTCAACAAATTTTTTTCATAATTTTTTTTCAAACTTTTTCTCAAACATTCTTTTCAAACAAATTTGTTTACAAAATTCAAGAATCCTCTCTCCTAAGATTTTGTTAAGACTTAAATTAACGTCTAAATAGGCTACGAAACCCTGTCTTGTAGGCGCTTGGCGCCTACTTTGACTAATTTTTTCGTTTTGGGGCAGCAGACAAAGGCGGGCGGTGGGGGGGGGGCCTTAACTTTACTGTATGCAATATAAAATTAGTATTTTTCGTTAACTTCTCCTAACACAACTTTTTCGGACGGGCGTTGCAAAAAATGGCGTGACACAACGTGCGCATAGGTGATTGCTAACTTGTGTGATTGCATCATTCGCACACAATCACCTATTTTGCGCACTTGTATCCCAAATAACTATTCATTTATCTGCAATAAGTGCAATTATTTTTTTAATGTAATTGCAATAAGTGCAATGTTTGTTCAAATCTGGTGTCCCGATTTCCAGACCGATTTCATTCATACATTCCAGTTTTTCGCACTGCTGTCAACTGCATAGCAGACGACGCTTCTTCACTGAAACTTATTCTCAGACAGTTTGAAAATACGAAATTGTCTCAGTTTCGTGTGAAGTTTATTCGAAAAGGTTAATTTCTGTTATAGCGAATTATTCAACTGAAATCAATATAAACTTTATCTTTTGTTTTTTCTGTGTTCAGGGTCGTTCGAAAGGGGTTCTCACATCGCGGCTCCACCAGCACCCCAAATCGAACCAGGTATACAATCAGTGAATATGGACAATCCTGCCCAGGCCACCATTATGGCGTTAACTGATTTTCTTCATAGTCGTCACACTGGTTATGGATTGGCAATACATCCCCATTTCGTCGCGACGCGGCCAGAATGCATCCAGCCGGGGGCTTATTTTTTCGTAAAGCAGCAAAACCAGCTCAAGAAATTTTCCATAAACGACATTATCCCATGTAAAGAAGAAGATATCGTCCTCCTTTATACTAAGGCACACATTGAGTTAAACAATGGAGATACTGTACGAAATGGTTTCGTACAGTACAAATATAATGACCAAGAATATGATTGGGCTAAACGTGCAGTGGGAAAATATATTGAGAAACACACACTGTCAGTACGACACTATCGCGGAGAAGATGACTAGCGCAGAAATTAACATGAATGGACGGAGTTACATCAGCGAGCCTACAGTAGGTCTGTCTAGAATAACCTAGCTTAAATGAGAGTGGCCAGATTCGCGTCGGCGCAGAAGCCGCAGGGACTTCATGAGTGCGATAGAGAGCCACTGCCAAAAACGATTTTTCGTCGACGCGAAACTGAGCCACTCTCGTATATAAGCTAGCTGATTCTAAGCCGGCCTACCGTAGGCTCACTGGTGTAACTCGGTCCAATGACTATCGGGTCAGTGTAGAGTTCGAAATGCGGTAATTTACGACAGGAAACTTTCTGGTAAATTCTTGTTTCTTCTGTAACTAATTGGTAAGTTCCTTTGTTACCTTCTTCAATTTTATGTTACCGATCATTTTCTAACACGCTTGCGGACAACTATGTAGTGCTGGTAAAATAAGGGTTAAAATCATATGAGCACCACAGAGGCAAAGAAAGACTCCGCAGAGTCGTGAGGAAAAACGAGACAATTATCGTTGCGCTCTCTTACTCTTCAGGCATCCTGCGTAAGAGTATCTCTTTCTAACGGTACTTGTCTCGTTTTTCCTCACGGCTCTGTGGAGTCTTTCTTTTGCTCTGACGTGCTCATATCTACTTACATACCGACGGCAGTAGCTGGGTGGTGATTCTCGACTAGACGAGATCATGACGTCAAGCACCGATGAGCGCGGTTAGCACTCGGATGGGTGACCGTTAGGGATTCTCGCTTAGTTGTGTTTTCACTGCGTTTAACTACTGTCGAGCGGGAGGTTTTGACGCCGAGGATTGATGTGGGCACTCGATGCTATTGAATGTCTAAATCCAAACTCGTCTGTCGGTAACCGGCTGTGCTCTGGAGTTTTGGTTTTCTGCAGTTTTCCACTCTTCTGACCAAAGTTCAGGCGAATGCGAGCGCTTCTAATACAAATCCGGCTGCAGACGGTGAGGGATTTTAGATCGTAAAGAAACCCATAGGATTGAGTAAGTCATGTATTACTTGGAGGCTTATCATAACAGTTCGGGTAATTGGGGTTTTTTGGGAATGGATGTAAGCCAAAGGGTTTAATTTGTTACTATTTTCTGTGGGAGGGGGGCTTTAGATATATAAAACCCCGAAAAGGGTATACTGTAAAAATCTAGTTTAATCTATATCTACATATTACTAAATTTTGTTCAATAAATTAATATTTCAAGTGCAGCCAATTACGGTCTGTTAATTCCAAGAAACTACAATTTCATTCACTTCTGCTGTGCAATGACATAGAGTGTATCTACAGCTCGGATACGTCAACTGTCACTTGTACGAATCTTTAAACTAAGACTCAAATGTCCTTGACTGTGAAGATATTTATTGAATATCCATCTTGAAATGTGATGTATATAACGGATGAGCATAAAAGTTCCGTCAAAGTGACCTGTACCTTATCAGAACTGCAATTCAGTACAGCATTTCATGCGTACAATTCTTATTTGTATATTTAATTACATTTATAGTTGTTTGGTGTAAAGTTCATGTGGCAAATAAATATAAAAAAATCTTTAAAAGATTGCAA
The DNA here is from genome assembly GCA_932195095.1 of Andricus curvator. Classification (NCBI taxonomy): domain Eukaryota; kingdom Metazoa; phylum Arthropoda; class Insecta; order Hymenoptera; family Cynipidae; genus Andricus; species Andricus curvator. The sequence goes on from CAKNYM010048978.1 coordinate 109,489, forward strand.
TGCTTTTTGTTTTTATTGTTAATATTTCCAGCGGCGTCTTTTTGACTTGCGGGTAAAATTCACAAGGCTGTCATCTTTAAAGCTCTCTGTACCCTCGGAACACACGAGTGCATAACGCAATAAGCGCCTACCATTCTATCTCCTCTCCTCCATTTATCTCACCCTTTATCCTACTACTCTGCCCATCCTTTCAGATTACGAATTAGATGTGAAAATGAGACTATTTAAAAATAGCGGATCCATTTTGATCCTCCATTTTGGATGCATCATTTTGAATCTTCAAAGAACCCCACACACTTTACATTAAAATTTGGCCCTGGTCAAATTGGCTGAAATTGCAATATAATATAGTTCAAGGCCTCCTGACCACAAGCGAATCTGATGTGCCTCTCGAAACTTGAAGATGACGTGCAGATTTTTCAATAACATGTGATCAGCGCAATCACTGACAATACTAGAAACTTTGTCAAGATCAGTCCAGCTAATAAGGGCAACGAAATAGCGCTGTCTGGTAAAAATAGGCAAATTCATGGGGCTGTCCTGGCAATCTAAATACTGTTCGAAATATTGAAGGTAGAAGACAGTTAAGCCAATGGATACAAGACTGTAGATCAGTCAAATTATCAAAGGAAAAGCCAGTCCAGCCACTAAAGGCACTGTAATGGGACTGCCCTGGCAATATAAAGATTTCTCAAAATAATTAAGGCAAAAAACATTCTGAGCCACCAAAGATATTTAGTAGTCCAGCCAATTAAGACAAGATTAGGGATCAGTGCAACCAACAGAGGCAAAACACTTTGGTGGTCCAGCCAGGTAGGAAAAAATTTGTTGTTGTTAGTTGGATTGATCTATAGTCTTGTCTATAGTCTTATCGAATCTCAAAACGATTAGAAAAGCTAGTTCTGTGCGACTGAATTACTTTACTGGGATGTAACATCACTACCAAGCAACGGCGATATAACATCAAATTTAGCCCTATTAAGAGAAGCAGAAAATTAATAGAAAGTTGTCTATACGAACATCTGCTCATCCTAATTGGTAGACATAGGACTAGGATTACAACTAGAACGTAAGGTTGAAATGTAGTGCTTTCATTTTAACATTTGATATCTTCTACATGTAAAATTGTGAGTGTTGAGCAAGTACAATTTGATAAGCCTAAAGTGTACGGAATTGATTAGAACGATTTTCTTGTTTTCGAATAAACATTTTACATAAATTGAAAGTCCCGGAGTTAAAATATTAAAAATGATCTGTGATCTCTATGATTGATTTTTAATACATTTCCCGAAAATGTACAACATTTTTCAGCACGAAAAAAGTGAAAAACGATCCCATAAATGAAAAGGAGTACTTAAACGGTACTCTGCAGTTTGGTAGCCTCCCATCCAAATATTCAACGTGACTCTTAGAATTTCTTACCCGTGATATTCAGGACATAATTCTTATTATTAAATTGAAAAATTCTACAAATTAAACAGAATACTTGGTCCGTAACAATAAATACCTTTTTATTTATTGTGTTATTATTTGGAATGGTCGTGTTGACCTGATTGATGACATTTTTCTTTACTTAAGACCTTGTTGTTTACTTAAGAAACTATTGCAATTTTACAGATTCTATTAGCGTTAAATGAGCGAAAATTCAAAACAGTGAATCGATTTAAAAATTGTATTAAATTTCCCAAATTCCATTAAAGTTTGTACTAGGTGGTTTTCTATGCCTTAGAATACAAATTTCAAGTCAAAATTCCAAAAATCGAAGAGTTAAATCAAGCTTTGAAAATGATATTAAATTGGTACATTGATATCCATGAAACTCACAAGGGGACCTTTAGGTACGTTTTTTTTGGTTTGAATTGATACTCTCCTCAATAAAAGGTACGTACCAGAGGTTTCCGGAAAATAATCAAGAAGACGCAATTTTGACTAATTTTCGAGGAAAACGCATTTTAAAAATTGCGAACGGTTGGTCATCGAGCCGGTGTAAGAGTATTTCGAAGCGTTCGTAGCTCCCTGGTAGAGCGCTTGGCTCAAAGCCGCAAGGTTGCGCGTTCGATTCTCGCTATCCGTACTTTTTAATATTTTTTTCATTCATAAAAATGCTTTTTTATTCCATTTTTGTACAACATTTGATAAAATTATACCATTTAATGATCATTTGTTCCTTATTTTCAATAAATCTCTGTTTATCGTATTTTTATTATCACTCGTTTGGACGATTGTGCATTTTTTAAATTAAAAATTATTTATTCTACAAAAGTTTCTAGTATTCATGTTTTTGAATTGAAGTAGGAACAAAGTGTTTTAAACAAAAATTTCAACAATAAATACAAAATTAAAATGTTTTCAGCAAACTACAAAAAAACACATACAGTTTTTTTTCCTATCAACATAGCTTTTTCTGAAATAACTGTAGAAGATTCTGGTGCGACAAGATCACTTTCAACCAAAAGCTGTTCAAAATAAAGAAGCGCATTTTTCAATTGCAATTTCGATAGGTCACTGTGAAGGGATTCATCTTCCGTTTCCGACATAAACTTCGCGTGTGAAATGAAACGTGAAAATACACTTTCAAGACACTTCTGATTCTTTTTAGTAAATATCTATGAAATGAGTCATTGCATCTACTGCTGGAATAAACAAGCATTTTGTTAAATAAAGAAAAATTGGAAAAAGTACGGATAGCGAGAATCGAACGCGCAACTTATGTAGCGGCTTTCAGCCGAGCCCTCTACCACAGAGCTACCGATGCTTCGAAATATTTTTACACCGGCTCAGTGACCATCCATTTTGCGTCTTCTGGATTTTTCTCAGTAAACTCTGGTACGTGCCTTTCATTGAGCAGAGTATCAATTCAAACAAAAAAAAGCGTACCTAAAGGTCCTCTTGTCAGTAGGAGAAGGGTTTTCCAGTCACAAAACACGAATTTAGGGTGAACAGTAAAAAATTTTAAGATACGACATAAATTAAAATTGTTTCTATTATTCTGGTATATTTGCATAAAAGACAGTACGTGTAAATTTTTTTATTGGCAGAATACGAATTTGAGTTCAAAATATAAAAATGCAAAAAGCAACCTTAGACATTCTATTCAATTGGTAGAATTCAGTGACATGGGTCAGAGCATTGTTGAGGAAAGAATGTATTATTCAAATAAGCTATGATAAGCCTATGAACTCCTTGATCTCCGAAAAGGATCTGGCTCAATGGTATAGTAATAATTAGAAAACATGTCAGAAAATTAAAAATATTCAGAGAATTCCAGGCATTTTGAGAATTCACGGAATTCAAAGAATTGAGATGATTCACGGAATTCAAAGAATTGAGAGGATTCACGGAATTCGATAACATACATGGAATTCCGAGAAATCACGGCATTCAGAAAATTCACGGCATTCAGAGAATTCGAGAATTTCACAGAATTCAAGCGATTCAGAGAATTGAGGGAATTGAGAGTATTTTGAGGAATTAAGAAGATTTGATGGAAGTTAAAGAATTTTGAAGAATCTAAAATAGCTTCAAAGAATTATAAACAGTTCAAAAGAATACACAGTATACATTCAGGAGCAATTTTTCAACTGATTGCAACATTTTTTATGTTAGATTAAACTTAATCAAATTTTGCATTAATCTGTCATGGCCGATTTTGAAAACAGTTTTTTTTATTGAAGAACAAAATTGAAAAAAAAATTTGTTAAGAAAGTAACGATTTTTGAGCAGTATCTACTTGGATTTAATCTGTCCAACCCTAGAAACAATTGAGCTACTACCCAGGAACGTTGTCTAATACCTTAGTAATTGATTAAAAATGTATTGAAATTGTTATAAATGAATAAGTGAGTGAAAATGGATTCATGGTGATGAGCAGTAACTTAACAATTGATTCTCACTAAATTTGAAAAATTCATCATGAAAGCTTAAGAACAATTTGTTCGTCTTTACACAAATTTTATGAACAATTATCCACAACAGGTATTTATTATGAAATAAATCAAGTTTCTTCTACTAAATCGGCCAAAAATCATACGAAAATGTCACTTAGTCATTATATTTAGTCATCCAATAACAACTGTTGATTGTTTAGAAAAATTTAAATAACAAATGCACGCTCTAGCTATTTTTGGAGGCAAAAACTTAGTATTTCCAACTTAATCGAGTTTTAATATCTAATTTTGAGACCTTTGAGGGGCTTACATGACAATGAACAATTTTCATTATTAAAAATTCTTTTAAAAAATTTGTATCATCTTAGGTATTTTTAAAGAAAAAAATTTGTTTCTCTAAGGTATTACCATTATTTTACTTAGTAATTGCTTTTGGCTATTAATCGATAACAATAACAATAATCAATATCAATAACAATTGGTAATTGTTTAAACAAACTAACCAATTGTTAATAATTAATTTTGAACTCTTCCTTAGAAACCTTGATAACGATCACTAAGGCACACACTAACACACACTAAGTAATTTCTAGAAGCATTGCTCCAGCTTCTGGAAGCAATGGTCTTTCTGGCTTTAAGAAATATATTCTGAAACTCGTTATGTAAAGATCGGCGTAGAAGAAGAGGTAATTCAGTTAATCAGGATTTGCGTCAATACGACTGCTTTTTCTACTTCCTGTGCCTCTTATGATGATTGACCGATAGTGACAACGTTAGAGTCGATTATGTGCACTAATTTTAAATCTTAGCCACCCTAAAAAATGTATCATTTTAGTTTTATATTATTACAAGTCATAATATGCATTGATATTTAAACAGATGTATTTTCATGGTTTTGGCCTTATAATAAAAAAAAAAACTGGGCATCCTATAAAAGGAATAATTTTGTTAATTAACATTTTATTGCACCTTGTGTCATTTTTCCAAAAACGAAATAAGTTTATTTTCAAAGTTATTGTTTACGATTTATACAAAAAATACGAGTCCTATCGAAAAGTGATTGATAAAAGATTTGCAGATCTTTTTTTAGTGCACAATTATTGTTGATTCATCTTTCCTCGCAGCTTGTGTCGTTTGTCAGAAAATTTGTTTTTCCCAGTTTTAATGTTGTTCTTTTTATGACTAAAACAAAAACTACGCGTCCTATCAAAAAGTAATTTGAACACTAATTTGTAGATCTTTTTTGGGTGCACAATTTTCATTTTCACATATTTTCTGGTATCTTGCATAGTTTCACCGCAAAATGGAGTTTTTTGTGTGATTATAAACAGTGTTGGTCGAAAAATTTGAATGTTTGATGTTCCAAAACAATTGAAATAGTTGTAATAATAATCTTGTAGGGCCTTCAAAGAGCAACGTGTTTCCTCTCTGGGCTTTTTTTCATATCGTGCGTTGTTTGTTTCAAAATTTTCATTTTCGTTTTTTTTTAATTTGGCAAATTCTAGAAAACTGATAATTTTCGTTTAATCGAAAAAAGTCGTGAAAATAAATTGTCTAAATTTCCGAGTACTATGAACAACCGTAGATAGAATTTTTCCACCTCAAAAATATGCTTTAAGAAATTATGAAAATGCTCTAACTTTTTGAATTTGTATCAAAAGTAGCTGACCAACGAACTTGTTCTTCAGCTTTTAACACTGAAAGAGTTTACCAAAGGCCAATCTCACAGAACAACGGGAAGGGGGTGGAGTCAAAATTGACACAAATCCGATACCTCCTCTGATAAAAATGTAACTTTTTTTTAATTTTGTTATCAAATAAAAAAATGATACAAGACTTGTCGTGACATTTGTATTTAATTTTGTAAAGGGCTGTAGAGAGTATAAGTCCTTCTTAGATACCTTCGGGGCAAGGCAAAGTTTGAAGTGCATGTTTGGTGTTGGTATACTCTTTCTAGGAAGATTGTACAAGTGAAGGGTCTAAAACAACGAAAAATTTCGAATTGTTAGTAGATGAGCAGGCTGCATTCTAACTCAAGAATTCTTTCCTTACCGACATTAATACAAGAGCGGTACTGTGCCAGGGGACTCGACCACTTTTACAAGAGGAAGAGGCGTCTCTACTTTACCGACATCGAGAACATTCCACAGCTGACGTCACAGAATAATATTGCGCAATTGTGCGAGCCGAATTCATGTGCACAGCTTCAAGGTTATTTTTTATCTTAAGCATTTCACGTAAATATTTTCAAGGTTATATTTTGCTTTGTCGTGGCAATTTCTACTGCTTCATATAGTTATGGGAAAATAAGGATGATTCAATGCTTTCTTCTAGATAAATATTTAATGAATGCGTGAAAGATGCAAATGTGCAGGTGAAATTTGATATTGAGGGTTACGTATAACATCATGTTTTGTCTATATAAATTTGATTTATTGCTTCCTCATAGATAACATATTTAACTGAAATTCTTCTCTTTGTTGAATAGTGATTCAAATTTAAATTTTTTGCAAAAATAAAATTTTTCTCATGAGATATGGGGATGCTGAATTAGAATAAAAACTGTATAATACAACAACGAAAATTCGGTTCCGATAAATTAGCATTAAAGATCGCGATATCACAGTAGTATGGTAGATTTTATTTTTGTTCAAAATCTGAAAAAAATGAGAGAATATATTTTTTTTCATTAAATGGTAGTAATTTCTACAAAGATCAATGTGAAAAGGTTGAAAAATTACGACCACGTTAAAATTGGAAATTAATTTGAACTAACATTTTATTACAAATTATTTTTTAATTATTGTTTGAAAAAATGATATGTCGAAAACAATGCATTATTCTACTAAAAAAAAATTCTTTCAAATAATATAATATTTGAACCTGGGTGGCTTAATAAAGTACGATCCTAATCATTTTTAGTGTTATAAGAAATTAAAAATATCATAAGCAGAAAATTCCATAGTAGAAATAATTTAAAAAAGTATTTTTTTTATATATAATTCTTCAGAATATTTTTACATTCTGAAAATTTGGTACAAAACCAACAAAAAACAGTATTGAAGTATAAAGTAGAGTTATTCACTATGTTTATTTATAAGAATTATCTCAACTTATATTATGATAAAACATTATAAAATAGTTTCCAACAATTAATTTCATTGAAAATTTGAAAGTTTAAAAACTTATCTTTCTTCGGTCTTACGGTCCAATCAATAAAAAAAACATAAGCAACGATTATTGTTGTTTAAAAATCGTTTTATTCTCTACGTGTCGGCTCTCACTGCGGGCCTTCATCAGGAAAGTTTCCATTTCTAAAATAAATCGTGTTTTATGATAAGTCAAACAAAACTAAAATACAAAAAAAGAAAAGAAAAAACCTACTAAGTAACATAAAATTTTTTTGGTTATTATCTGTCGTTTAAAAAAATTATTTTTTTTTTACGTAGTGTCAAAAAAGATACATTTTTTAGTCGATCATGTTATGATTCCATAAGGTGAAGATTTAATTTTCATGTCGAAATTTTTATAATAATTGTCAAAATTATGAGCCTCAACAAAAAATTTTCTCTTTTGAGAGGCTCCAAACCAATTAGATTACATTTTTAATAGAAGAAAAAGGTTCCAAATAATAATTAGGACGGTGACAAAACAGACATTGAATTCACATTGACATTTATGCTATAGTAGATACTAAATGGACGATAATGTACAGGTAAAATTTTCATTGAACCACAGATAAGAAAAGCGCGCCATAGCTCTTGGATTCAAAATTGTGAAATAAATTTGATTTTAATATTGAGTTTAATGTATAATACATTGATACATCTGGTTAATATTCAATACTTCAGTTTGAAGATTGATTGAAATTTTAGAAATTTTTTTTATAAAAATAGATTCAATAATTCCTCGTTTGTAAGTGTTTTGTTCTCTTGCTAAAATTCTAATGTAATCAAAATTAAAATAAAAAAAATGGTCAAAATTCCATGAATGTTGAGACAAACCTGTGTTTAAATTACCGATTTCGCAATCTCTTTTATGCTCTGCAACTCTGGTTTTTAATCTTCTGCCAGTTTCTCCGATGTAGACTTTATTGCAACCAGTGCATTTAATTAAGTATATGACACCAGATAAATTTTCAATCTTGTCATGATCTTTTTTATTTAAAAGTAAATTATCCAGAGTGTGGATAATTATTCTGCAATAAGGTGACTTTCAAATTATCTAAATTTTCTTTTCTAAATTTTATATTACTTAATTTTATACACCTATCTACTAAACCTTTGATTAGACCAATTTTCTGACTGAACAAATGGTGAGAATTATAATTTAAATGCCGTCCAAACCATGACGGCTTTTTGTACCAATTGGTTATCAAATCACCTTCAGGCGTTTTAATAATCAACAAATCTAAATAATTTAAAGAATTATCTTTCTCAATTTCGTAAGTGAACTGGATCGAATCATCAGTGCTGTTAAAAATCTTTACTACATCCAAAATTGTATTGGTTGGTATTATCAAGAATATATCATCCACATAACGTTTATATAAGATTGGTGTAAAATTTAATTTTTCTAATGCTCTCCTTTCTATATCTTCTAACACTAAGTTTGAAACAATGGGAGACAATGGAGACCCCATCGGACAACCTGACACTTGTTTATAGAATTTATTGTTAAATGAAAACACTGTATTATTAAAAACAGTTCTAGTTGCTATTAAAATCTCGTTTTTTGAT
>CAKNYM010048979.1:9043-53751 GCA_932195095.1 Andricus curvator
TACTTGCACTGGATAATATTACGCCGATGGTCGGGCCAACTATCGCCCAGAGTCGGGCCGACCGTAGTGTTATGGTTACTTGGAGCCAATTTGCCAAAGCCTAAACGACCGTCGACCCAACCTTGGGCCAGGGTTGGGCCGACGGTTGGCAGCAGAAAGGTTACTTGCGCTGGATAATATTACGCCGATGATCGGGCCAACTATCGCCCACAGTCGGGCCAACCGTAGTGTTATGGTTATTTAGAGCCAATTTGCCAAAGCCCAAACGACCGTCGACCCAACCTTGGGCCACAGTTGGGCCGACCGTTGGGTGAGTTTTGGAAGCCAATGTCGGCTTCCAACGTTGGCCCAACTAAGGTGGCTTCGACCTGCTATAGTTGGGCCAACCTTGGTTACCAAAATTCGGTTGCCAAAGCCGGCCCGACCTTGGGCCGACCGTCAACTCTGGCTGCCAACCCAAATTCGCACCTGGGCAATCGGCATTGAGGAAAAGCGACAATGCTTTCGAGATTTTCGCTACACACCTTTTTTTTAGAGGAAGATAATTGGCAAATATCCAAAAATGCCCCTTAATTTCGTTCGAATCCCTGAGTATAATTAAGAACTACCCTACGCTGAAAAAAATGATTTAGCTGTCCCAGCTAGTAGTTTAGCTGGATTTCGTCTTCTAAGAAAATATAGCTGTGTTACCTAAATTTCTAGCTGTGTTACCTAAAAATATCTAGCTGTTTTAGCTAATTTTGCCATCTAGAAATTATCTAGCGAATGTATCTAGATAATTTCTAGATGGAAAAATTTAGCTAAAACAGCTAGATATTTAGGTAACACAGCTATATTTTCTTAGAAGACGAAACTCAGCTAAACTTCTAGCTGGGACAGCTAAACCATTTTTTTCAGTGTAGGCTCCACAGAAAATTTTTTGCTGCTCTCTGCTGGAGCTTGGAATGTTTTTAAAATCAAAGATTTTAATTGTAGAACTGAAAAATTATTAATTAGATGACATCTTTGCAGTTTTTTCGAAAGATATCGTTTTTAATTGACCCAATTATTATAAGTGTAAAGAAGATTTTCTATTGGCATTAGGGTCTATAATGTTTATTTGTTTTGTGTTCTACAATTTTTTTTTAAATAGATATCTTTTTTAAAAATTAACTGTAGAACACAAAAAAAACATTATAGACCCTAATGCCAATAAAAAATCTTCTTTACACTGAAAAATTATTTTTCAACAGAGGATGTGTTATGCTCTACATAGTTAAGTGTGTTTTACAATTAAGTCCAGCGACCACCAGTAACCGCTTCTTTAACAGATTGTCACAAGTTTCTCTACCGTAAATAATAACCCACCTAGATCGTTTACTCTCTAATTTGTTGTCTTCAAGTCAAGTGTCATTGTAACAGTAGCCATAGAAGAATCAGCATATTTACGTTGTACGTTCCGTGATGTGTCGTTTGAATATTCAAATACAAAAAATACTCGCATGAAGGCAGTATGAGTGAATATAATTTATTTATTGTTTGTTTTATTTCTGTGACTGGACTTGTAATCAAAGCCGAGTGGGTTGAAATACCAGCATTTTCACACGACAAGAAGATTTACAGACCATCAATTACATTAGATCGATTTAATCAATTTTATCGTGATGAGAGAGATTTCACTTCTACAGTGGGTTACGATATACGACACGTGAGTGAATACCAACAAGTTTCAAAGATCAGAAAAAACGCCTATTCAAAACGGCCGGAATATTTATTTATAAATAATGCTACTGTTTCGTCCTTGGATTTTTCTGGATATTCCCAAGCAACTGCTGCTACAATGACAAGCACACAAAACATAAATTCAGAGGAAAATGAAGAACCGTTGGAGGATTATGATCATGATGAGTATTATGATGAAGGCGAATTACATGTAAGGTGCTTATATATAATTATTTTTTTCTGTTTGAAAATTGAGGAGTGAGAAAAAAAAATTTATTATTTCAATTCTCTAATACTACTCTTTCAGACTTTATTTAGTTGTGAATTTGGATGATTCTACGTTTCGGCAACGGAGCGTTACCGTTACCGATCATTGTTCAAATTCATTATTAAATAATGTCTGCGGAAAAGCCGTATCGAGAATTTAAAAAAGAAATTATTTTTGAGAGGAACTTTAGAAACATAAATTTAACAAAGTCAAATTGTGCAAAAAAGTAATATTTGAAAAAAAAAATTATGAATCTAAAACTCAGTTTAAAAAAAAACGTACATGCAAAAAGTTTAATTTATGCAAGATGATTGGACAAAATAACTTTAAATGGAGAAATATGTTTCCAAACAACATTGCAATCGGCTCACATAGAGTGATTTTTACATTCTCATTCTAATGAGAAGGTATTGGTTTTATGTAAAATTTGACATAGTCGGTTTTCATCAAATCTCCACGTTCTGAGACCCCCTGAGCTAGAAAAAACGATTTTTACCAAGGTGTCTGTCTGTCTGTAGTCTGTCTGTCTGTCTGTAGCCACGATAACTTTCGAAAAAATGATCAGATTCGATTGAGCTTTGGCACACTTTTTTATGGCCGAAAAATAGAGAACGAGTTCGTTAACCAGCTATTTTGGATGAAAATCCAAAAAGTGAGCACATTTTGAAAATTTTTGAGACCACTTTTTTTGAAGATTTGAAAATTCTATGTACGGTTATTAGTAGTACGCAAAATGACGAACAAAATATTCTTATGACTTTTCGTGATAAAAAAAAAAATTACCGGAGTTATAGCATTTTCAAAATTCCAAAAAACAAACGAAAATGAACATTTTAAGCCGAAAAACGCACGATATGAAAAAAAGTCAAGAGGAGAAATACGTTGATTCCTGAACACCCTATAATATTTTCATAACAGCTTTTTGAATTTTTTGAAAAATAAAAAATTCAAATTTTGATCGCACCAAAAATTAATGAAAAATCAAAAAAGCCATTTGGCTGTCAAACTATGCAAGATACCAGAAAAGATCATCTCACCAAAATTGTGCACCTAAAAAATATCTACAAATTTCTTATCATTCACTTTTTGATATGACGCGTATTTTTTGTTTTATTCGTAAAAAACAGCATTGAAAATAGAAAAATCAAATTTTCGGACGAATATTACCAGCTACGAAAAAATGACCGAAACAAAATTTGTTCATCCAAGGAAGAGGTACAAATTTATTGTGACTCATGTTTCGATAGGATGCGTGGTTTTTGTTTTATTCGTGAAAATAACATTGACAGTAAAAAAAATCAAATTTTTTAAAAACAATGCAAGGTACGAAAACATATAAATGAACACAAATTGTGCATTCAAAAAAGACTTACAAACCCGTAATCAATTTTTGTGGTAAGAATATATTCAAAATGAAAAAATTAACTTTTTTGATAAACGGCACAAGCTAAAATAAAATGTTAACTAATAAAATTTGTCGCCTGAATTATATCATTACTTTTCATTTGAAATCAAATACAAATTTAGTAATTTGTATATGAAGAACATATAATACGAAGCACAAAGTGCGCGCTCAGTGTATTTACCAAATCGCACGCCGTAAGTGCGCTCAAACTTTTTTGTTTCTATCATACGTTTCAAATGATTTTCAAATCAAATATCGAGCGCGAAGCGCGAGTGTCTGGATGAGAATGTGTTCCTTAAGGTCGATAGAACCTTGAGTAAATAAAGTTCCTTTTCAGTCTAAAATAAAAACAAATTTAACAATCACTTAATATGTAGAGGTTTTGATAATTTTATAATATTTGCAAACAAACTTTTTCTTTTTATCGAAGTCGAACACGAAGTTCAAAAATCTAAAGGAGCCGAGCGTAAAGCGCGATGTAAATACGCCCGAGCGCGAAGCGCGAGATATAACAGTCGCGCGCCCCAGGCGCGCTCAAACTTGCGAGCGAAGCGAGCCGCGCGCAAAGCGCGCAATGAGAATGTGCCCGCGAAGCGGGCAGATTTCTTAAAAATATTTTCTTCGAAATCTTGGATGCATATATTCAAACGAAAAAGTCGTGTGAGGAAGTTTCGAATTTTGACAACTTCCAGTGAGAAGAATGTTCCTTAGGGATCAAAGAAGTTTTTCCAAAAAGTTTTGGATCTTTAGTCATTAGGGGCAAAAAGTGAGGGCGATGTGAAAATTATATACGACGTGCTGCGCTCGACACCGAGTCGGACGAGATTTATACTTGCTATATCACTCTACTTCTGACAATGACTTGAGTATGTTAATCAATAAAAAAATATGTTTCAATATTTCTTGCATGTCAAGGATAAATCCTGTCATTGCTAAAATTAAAATAAGCGCTGAGCGTCACCAGCAGTATCTCTAGTTAAATTTTACGGTTATAGGTACGCCAAGCCGCCGCGCTATGTTTACGCGATCCGAGTCGAGTACAGCGCGCGCCGTACATAATTTTCACGTCGCTCTCACTTCTTTCCCCTAATGACTAAAGATCTAAAACATTTTGGAAAAACTTCTTTAATCGCTAAGGAACATTTTTCTCACTAAAAGTGGTAAGAATTCGAAACTTCCTCACAGAACTTTTTCGTTTGTATATATGCATCCAAGATTTCGAAAAAAATATCTGGCAAAGATCTGGCGAATTGAATGCAAAAAGGTAATGAATTTTTTTTTTCGGCGAAAAATTCCGTTTTCCTTGAATAACTAAAAAACGAAACAACCTTCGAATTTGGTTGCCATACAAAAAAGATGCCCAATGAAATTCTCTACAAGCATGAACTGTCAACACTCAAATTTGAAGAATTTTCCAAATTTGCTCCACGGACAATACTTCTCCGCATTATACAAGATTTTCACGCCATCCCAATCAAACTCATGTCCATGTGTGATCCTGTGTCTTGAAAGATCGCTATGGTATTTCTCATTTCTATAAAAATTGTTCTGGTGTTCATCTCTCCTTATCCTTAGCGGTCTTCTTGCTTGACCTACATACTGCCAGCGCCTACATTCTATTTTATAAACTACATTCTGTTTTTCCATTTTTTTCCGTATGTTCTATCCCAGTTTAATAGTTCTGTTACTTTTGAATGGAATTCTGTCAATTGTACGGACACCCTTTTTTCCTAGTAATGATCTCAAGGCTTTTGAAATTTTTTCAAAATATAGTAAAACAACCGTGTTGAATCTATTGAATTCTCTCATCTCTTTGTTTTGACGATTGTTGTCTTTTCGATTTACCTGATGAGTTCTGTGTTTCACATGTTTTTCTATGAAAAAAGATGGACCCGTGCAGAAATTTCAGAGTGGCCCTGGTCGGGGCCAGATTTTGCCAGATCTGGCCCCAATCGGGTATCCCAGTTAGGGCCAGACTCGAAATGAAACGCCTAATCCGATCAGGGCCTGACTGGTGTATCCATAAGGAAGGCCCGATCTAATTTTTATTTATAAGAATATTATTAAAATATAATTTATTTAATAAAAAAGTAAACAATTAATTAAGAATATTAAACATTATATAAATATTTTGAAAATACTCTGAAGCTTGTCGTTAGATTCATGTATTTTGTTAAAAATTGATCTTTTTTGATAGAACGTTAATCTTCTTGGTCGAAAAATTATCGTTTTTGGTTAAAAATGTAAGAATTTCGTTGAAAATTGGTATTTTTGCTCAAAGTTAATTTTTTATCAGAGTTTCTATCTGAAACTTTAACTATTCCATTTTCAGATTATGAGATAAAAATTCGACTATTTGTTAGGAAATTTAAGAATTTTGTTAAAAAGTCGTTTTTTTGGGTAGAAAATTAATCTTGTTTGTCGAAAATTGAACTGATTGGTTGAAAATTCAACGATTTGGTAAAAAATTAATATTTTTTGTTAAAAATTCGTCTTTCTGGGTAGAAAATTATTCTTGTTTGTTGAAAGTTCAACATTTTGGTTGATAATTCAACTATCTTGTTAAAAATTCATATATTTTGTTGAAAAGTCATATCCTTGTGGTTATAAAATTATTCTTGTTTGTTGAAAGTTCAACTTTTTGGTTGGTAATACAACTAGCTTGTTAAAAATGTATCTTTTTCATTGAAAATGATCTTTTCTGTTGAAAATTCATTTATTTATTTTAAAGTCACTGTTTTCTATGATATTAGAATTTTCAGCTTTCTCTTTTGTTGAAAAATCAGCTTCCATATATTGTAGAAAAGTCAGCTTTTTGGATGTAAATAAACTTTTTCGATCAAGAATCAACTGCTTTCTAAAAAATGTCTTCTTGAAAATTCGAATATTTCATTGAACTTTAATCTTTTTTGTTTGAAAATTCGACAATTTGATTGAAAAGTTTTTTGGCACGTAGAGCAAAGTATAAAAAAGTGAGGTTATAATGCCAAAAAGTTGTCGACGCTTTCTCGAAGTTCACTGTCGGAAATCTTCGAGAGCTGGATAATTGTAGTTTGATATGAACACCTCACCCCGGTCTAAAAACTTTGCGTAAATGATTGACAAGGTGAATTGGGAATTATTGAAAGCGATTTATCCACATGACTTTACCGGTTTATCTGTTTACTGTTCGTCACTTTTACCAACTTGTCTTGCTTTCGTCCTTTCGTTGCCAAATAATCTAACGGAAGATTAATCGAATACATTCGAGATTAGCGCGGCAAATTCAAATCTAAATAAGTATAAACTCTGAACAGATTAAAAAAATACCTACAATAATTAATATTAACTTGATAATTGTATATTTATTAACTAATTTAATTAGGGTGACCAGATACCCAAGTGGAAAAAGGAGGACATAACCTCGCCACCCCCCATTATAAGACCAAAATTAAATTTTTTTTTTGGATTATCAATTTTTTAAATGTTTATTTGCTGACACATGCACTGAAATATAATTAATACATTCAATTACTTATTGAAATTAGCATATTTTCCAGAAAATTTTATGAAGAAAAGGTAAATTTTGTCTTTTGACCAAAAAGTAGGACATTTTATGGGTTTTTCAAAGTTTAGGAGGACAGGAGGACAAGCAAGCGAAAAGTAGGACATGTCCTCCTAAATGAGGACGTCTGGTCACCCTAAATTTAATGCGCCCGTAAACATACATTTTTAGATATTTTGTTCAAATCAATTAAAGCTTTTTTTTAGTTTTTTCTCGTTTCTTATATTCTTTGCATATGAGAAGTTAAATTTAACTAATTAAATTTGGGTTAGTCACTGGAATTAAAATTAGTTGAATATTCACTAATTAAGACAGGGAGTAGTTTTAAATTTAATTAATTCTAATTTTTAAACTAACTATGAATTAACAGAGGGTAGCTCGATGTGGCCCCGACCAGGACCACAACAGTACTCATGATCAGGGCCGCATTGGGCTCACCCGATCGGGGCCACGTCGGGAATCAGGATCAAATTGGGCAATTTCTCCACGGGGATAGTGGTTCAAGAAAAGAATCTGTTTACATAATTCTGTATTCTTTTTATGAAAGTTTTGACGTGACAATTTTATAGCTCTATCAACCATATTTTTTATGATCGCAATTTTATTTTGTATCGGATGATTAGAAAGGAAGCTCCAGGTACGTCCTGAAAATTATGGTTTTCAATAACAATCAGTTATAATTTTACCCTCATTTGGTTTAATTAATGTAGTCCAAAAAATTTAGTTAATTGTGTTTTTCAATTTCTAAAGTAAATTGCAATCTTAGATCATGCATACTGTTAAAAGCATTTGAAATTATATCAATTTTACTTGCCTCTACACATAGAACTGAATTGTCAACGTATGTCGCATAAAAAATACATTGAAAACTTACTTTTTTAATTTATCATTTACTATTTTTTTATGTTGTTAAAAACTGTATTCTATAAGTCTTCCGTTACAATTTCAGCTAAAATAGGTGAAAGAACAAATCCTATTAGTGTTCCAAATTTTTGTTTCTAGATTTTCCCATCAAAATGAAAGTAAATAGAATGAAAAACATTGATTGCTTCATTAAACTTTTTATATTGAATTTTCGTGTGTTCGTTTATAATGTCCTAGCTTTTTTCAATTGCATTCTTTACTTTATCAAGAGGAATGTTAGGAAACATGGCGATTACATCAAAGGAAGCTAAAATATGAGTTTGTGGAATCGTGATTCCTTCAATAAGTTCTAGGGAAAAAGGACTATTTCTTACCAAATTTTTCGAAATTCTTATTGATTTTTTCATGATGTTACTAAGTAATTCTTCTAATTTTCTTGTCGGAGAACCTATTGTTGATATTGCAGGTCTTACTGGGTAATTAACTTTATGAGCTTTAATTGAACTACAGGATGAGGAGAAAATTAACAAGTTAATTAACAGTATTTAAATTATATATATATATATATATATATATATATATAATATATAAATTAACAGTATCAATATTACATTTATGACCATTTACATGATACCCATTTAATCTAAATTTATTCAAAATATTAAAGGTACCTTTTTGTAATTTTGTCATTTTTTTGTTTTATTCTCTTCTAGAAATTGCTATTGTAATCATCAATTTTTCAATTGACCAATTTTTATTTTCCCATCCATAAACATTCAAATATCAGCATTTTTATTTTGTAATATTTTTAGGATCTTTTAGAGACTAAATAAAAAAGTATTTCAGATATAAATTTTTAATAAAATAATTGAATTTTCAACTTAAAAAGATGAATTCTCAGCAAGAAAGTGTAATAGTTGATATTTCAACGAAAAAAGATCAAATTTCATTTAAAAAACATGAATTTTAAATCCAAAAAGACGAATTTTCAACAAATGAAGATTTTTCAATCATGAAAGAAAACAAAATTTCACCTAAATTGTTGAAGCTTTAAGCCGAAAGACGAATTTTCTGTACAACAATTGAACTTTCAACCAGAAAATATGAATTTTCAGCAAAAAAAATTAATTTTCAACAAAATATTCAAGTTTTCAGTCAAGGAGATGAGTTTTCAACTAAAAATATGAATCTTTATCTGAAAAAAAAAATTATTTCATAACAAAGTTGTTCAAACAACATTTTCAAACAAAGTAGTGAAATCCTCAAGCAAAGAAGATTAATTTTTAACCAAACAGTTGCATTTGTTGAAAATTCAATTATTTTGAAATAATTGAATTTTCAACAAACCAGTTGAATTTTCGACTAAAAAGGATGACTTTTTAACAAAGTTGTTGTATTTTCAACCAAATAGTTGCATTTTTATCCAAGAAAGATGCAATTTCTACTAACATATATGATTTTTCAAACTAAAAAAAAATAGTTAAATTTTCATCAAAAAAAGATTTTAGTTGACTTTTTAACACCAAAATATTACTTTGAAACAATTAAATTTTGTATGATATAGTTCAATTTTCATCAAAGCAGTTGAATTTTCGACCGAAAAGGAGGACTTTTTAACGAAATTGTTGACATTTAAACCAAAGAGTTGAATGTTTATTCAAGAAAGATGTAATTTCTACTAAAATAGATGATTTTTTTAATTGGAGACAAATTTTCAAAAAAATAGTTGAATTTTCATCCGAAAAAGATTTCAGTTTGACTTTTCAACATCAAAATATGAGTTCTCAATGAGAAATAAATTTTCTGCGAAGATACTTCAACTTTCTACCCAAAAAGACGAATTTTCAACAAAACAGTTGAATTTTCAACCAAAAATGATGACTTTTTAACAAAATTGTTGAATTTTTAACCAAACAGTTGCATTTTTATGTAAGAAAGATGCAATTTCTACTAATACAGATGAATTTTCAAATCAAAGAGACAAATTTTCAAAAAATAAATAGTTGAATTTTTGACCAAAAAGGATGACTTTTTAACGAAATCGTTGAATTTTCAACCAAATAGTTGCATTTTTATCCAAGAAAGATGCCACTTCTACTAAAATAGATGATGATTTTTTAAATTAAGAAGACAAATTTTCCAAAAAGTAGTTAAATTTTCGACTTTCTTATGGAGGAAGAAACTGCAAAAAAAAAGAAATATAAATATAAATACAAGGCAAATAAATTAATAACAAGAATATCATATCAAGGTTACCGCAAAACTTCATTTTTAAAATTTCCTAATTCTTCCCTAACCAATTTTTCATGTTCCCTGACAATATTTTTCCCTTTTTTTTTAATTGTTCTTGGCTAGGTTCATTTTTCACTAACCAGGTTTCTTTGGCGCGTAAATTTAAATTCATATTAAATTTCTGTACAATTATTGCGAGTTATTTGTTTCATTTGCGAATTTCCAAAAATTACGTACATGAAAGAAGGGCCCCCCCCCCCCCTCACCGTAACAAGTCGTAACAAAATCTCTTGACCCCTCCCTCCCCCTTGAGCTTTTACGTAATTTAAGTACGGTCCCTAATGAGAAACTTCAAATTCATATCTACACGTAGTTTTCTTAAAGAATGTCCTGATGAGACAACCAAAATTAGTTTCGAAACTGTTGCACTGTTTGGTTCTATGTTTCTTTAAAGAACTGATTTCTAGATTCACAATTTTGGAAAGTCTTTTTGTTCAAAAATAACTTTTTTGCACAATTCGACATTGTTAAAGTTATGTTTCTAAATTTTCTCTAAAAAATTGTATGTAACGCAGGCATGATTTACGCGTTTTATCAGCGTATTTTCAGTTCTGAAAGTAGCCGTTTATAACACAGGTGGACTGGACAGTGAGTGCACATGCGCGCAGTACAATTATGAGCCCAAAATACTCCTACGAGTATTATAATGCGTCCATAATACTCCTAGGAGTATTAGGGGCTCATAATTGTACTGCGCGCATGCGCATTCGCAGTCGACCGTGTACGATTATGGCCACGTCAAACTAACCTCAAATTTCGGAAGTGATAAACTTCAAAATTATACCTTTGTTACATAAAGTATCGTATGCACCAAGGAGTGAAACAGTTTTTTATCCTCGGCAGATAATATACTATTAACAAACAGAGACATTAAGCCACGGACATTGATACCGTTCTCTAGAGTTCGGTTCTCACTGCCGTTCTCAGAGTGCTGGTTTCTTGGTCAACTCTTAAAAGAAATCTTTTTCTCAGTTTTGATCATTCATTCCCGGACGTAAAAAAGCTATTTCAACATCTTTTCCGTAATTTAGGAACCTTATTCTTAAAATCGCATTCATGGCTAAACATAATGAACCTTTTAAATATATATATATATACTCTTAATTTGATTTGTCTATACAAAGTTCAACTATTTTTAGGATGATCAAATTACTACCCCAGAAACTTCAGAGGAAGAAGAAGTGTACACAACTTGTACAACTGACACACTGGAAACACAGATGTTTTCAAACAGCAGTTTTGAAGAAAAACCAAACATAAATATATCTGAAAGAGAACCAGAAACAGACAAGCACTTCCTCTATTACATACCGGTTAAATTACTTAAAAATGTGCACTTAATTTTGAAATCACAACCTACAACTTTAAATGGGAAAATTAGGTTCTTGAAAAATTTTGAGAAGACTCTTCTAATTGAAGTTGGTGAGTTTCTTTCGAGATGTTCATTATTGTCTTAATTCCGGCTTTAGGGTTTCGCTTTACGTTTATTAGTTTTAAAAATAGAGTGAAAAGAATAAATAAGTATAAACTTTTTTTTACAGAATCCCGGCTAGCTGCTACTATGTCTCCGTTTACGGATGTAAATGAAAGTAAAAGAAAACGTAAAAAGAGATATGATCACCATGAAGATGATCATTTGGGTTTCCCTTCATTGGAAGGAGCATTGATGGCAATTTCCTTTCTAACATTCGCCGTTTATCTAGTACGACTAATAATGGTAAAGAAAAATTATAGATTCTTTTCAACCAATTTCAATGACATCAATTTTATTTTATTTCCTGTGCATGCGAGGGGTTGATCACTTAAAATCTGGTGTACACCTAGAATCATGGAATCCCTTAAAATCTTTTGAAATCCCGTGATATAACATGAAAGCTTATGAGGTCCCATTACAATCCTGTAAAATCTTTTCAAAGCCCTTGAAATTAGTAAAGTTCTATTCAATTAATTGAAATTCCTTTAAATCTAGTAATATCCTTTTGAATCCTTACAATCCCCTAAAATGCCGTGAAATATTTTTAATGTAATTAATCGCTTAAAGTACATGAGTTAAGAAGAAATGAGTTGGAGTTTTGTTCACCCGGAAAGAAAACCAGGACACGACCAGAAATTTGATTCAGGAACTGATTTTTTCTCGATTATAATAAAGCATATTAAAAGTGCCTTGATAGGTATGTTACTACTCTCAGTTTTTCGATCACGAAGCGTTGAAGTGGTACATCCAAATAATAAAAAAACAAACTTTTAACCGATTTTAATTTTTATTAAATCTGGGATCGTTAATTAACTAAAACGTTTTAAAATATAATACACTACAGCCACTTAGTATGTGGACTAGGACGAAGTGCAAATTCTAAAATTGCCCGAATCGTTTAAGCTGATAGGAAAAAATTTGAGGTTTGGCATACAAAAAAATGGAAAAACAAATTTTTGAAATCGGTTAATATCTTCTGTTTTCTTTTTTTATTTGAAAGTTAACAAAAGTTTCTTTTTGAAACAATTCGATTATTTTAGCATCTGAAAAACCGCTCTACTTTGGACACATCGATTTATTAGCATTTACTAATTTGTTAATTTTATTTGGAGTTTAAAATTTGTTCTCATAAGTAGGTTGAAAGTTTATTCTTTTCCTAAATTTCAAATAAAATCTGAGATTATTAAAATTTTGCAATGTTCTTGGGCTCATTTTAAAGGTAAATTTCTAAATAATCGCAGCAACTTATCAACATAATTATTAAATTTTTTTTTTCACTATGCAAGAAGTTGAAATTGGAATAAAAAAGTTGGACAAATCTTTAGTCATCTCATTTGTAGGATAGTAATTATAAAAATCCAATTAACTTATATTTTAATAAAATTTTATAGAAAATTCCTGATTACTTTTTTCATATATTTAAAAACAGTTTGTTTCTTTGCAGAAAAAAATATTCCAATTTTGGCGTGTTTCTTATTCATGGAAAAATGTTATTTTTGGTGTTATTCAAAATGTAAGAAAACATTACAATTTGAACTATTTAGGCAATCTTCTTAGAAAATGTACAAACTGAGAATCAACAAAATCAACAATCCAAAATTAATCAATTTTAAATTCTGCAAAATAGATGTGCACATATTAATTTGCGGTAGTGTATTTTCATTATTTTATTTTTCATAGAAAATATAATTTTTCACTGCTTACAGGAAGTCGATGTCTTGTAAAGGAACATAAAGAGCATTATTTTTCTGAATTGGGGTACGATAGTTTCATTAACCTTCCAGCGAATATTAGATATTTAAAAAAACTAGCCGGGAGAAAACCGGGAATTTAAAATCAGTACCGGGTGGGACACCCTGAAAATCCGTTAAAATCACTTGAAATATTTAAAAATCTCACGATATCCCCTGAAATCCGGCAAATTATAAAATTGTTTGAAGTCTCGTAAAATCTTTGAAATATCCTAAAATAGTTTTAAAAACGTTACAGTTCTCTGGAATCCAATAAAATCCTTTAATATTCCCTTGAAAGCCTTCGAAGACCTATGAAAATTTTTTTAATTCCGTAAAATCCCACTACATCCTATAAAATTTGATAAATCTTTTAATGAAATGTATAAAACTAAACAAATGAAAAAAGTGGTAAGAAATTCTTTAAATGTTTTTAAATTACTTGAAATCCGTTGCGATCCCTCAAAATCCCTTCCAATCCCATGAAATCTCGTGAAATATTTAAAGTGAAATCGTTTAAAATACATATTAGAAATCCCATGAAATCCTTCAAAATCTCCTACAACCTTTGAAAAATCTTAAAATTCTTTCAAATTCGTTGAATTCCTCTTAATTTCTTAATCCCGTTATCCCCGGGAAATTTTAGGAAATTCGGGAAAATCCCATGAAATCCGGTTAATTTGTTTAATTTTGACTTACCATTGGCCTCGACTACTGGGAATGAAACTAAATTAATAAATAAAAATGCTATACAAATCTTGTAAATTCATGTAAATCCACTGAAATTCTTTCAAATTCTATTAAATTAGAAAATTCTATTAAATTCTTTGAAATTCCTTAAAATCCTTTAAAATCTCGGAAAAATATCAAATCACTTGAAATCCCGTCAAAACTTTCAAATATCCTAAACTTATTTAAAAATAGTTACTGTTCTCTCAAATCCCATAAAATCTTTTAATATTTCCTTGAAAGCCGTCCTACGAATTTTGTTAATTCCGTTAAATCCCATGAAATCTTATAAAATTTGAAAAATCTTTTAATGGAAAGTATTAAACTAAATAAATAAAAAAATGCTGTATAATTCTTTAAATTATTTTAAATTACTTGAAATCCGTTCAATCCTTTCAAATCCCTTCCAGTGTATACCATGAAGTATTGAAAGTAAAATCGTTTAAAATACCTTAAAATCTTTTAAATATCTTTAAATACTTTAAAATTCATTCAAATTCGTATGAAATTTTTTCAATCCCTTAAAATCTCGTGAAATATTTAAAGTGCAATTGTTTAAAATATATTAAAATCCTTTAAAATCACTTCAAATATTTGAAAATCATATAAAATCCTTTGACATCCCATAAAACCTTTGAAATATCTTAAAACTCTTTAAATACGTTGAATACCTCTCAAAACCTATAAAATCTTTTGCAATTTATTTGGAAGTCTTCGAATTTCTATGACATTTCTTTAATTCTGTAAAACGCCGCGAAATCTTACGAAAGTCAGGAAAATTCCAGTTAATTTGTTTAATGTTCCCTTGCAATTGGCCTCGGCTGCTGGGCGTGATACTAAATTAATGTATGTATACCATTAAGCCATTTCCCTTTCAGGGTAGGCGTGACACTACCCGATTCGGGTAGTGTTTCTAGGTGGATAGTTTTCTTGTAGTTATAAATAACTACAAGTTTGGGCTCACCACACCCATAATATGCCAACAGCACACAGTATTCTCGAATGATCACCCATCCAAGTACTAACCGCGCCCAACGCTGCTTAACTTCAGTGATCTGACGAGAACTGGTTTTTTCAGCGTGGTATGGCCGTTGGCCAATAATAATATTAAACTAAGATTCTTTCAAATCCTTGGAAATCCTCTTGAAATACGTTGAAATCATGAAAGTTCTTTAATATCCCTTAAAATCCCGTGAGTTTTGTGCATGCTGTTTTGAGTCCTTTGAAATTCCTTGAGATTTTTTTAAATTCGCTTGAAATCTTAAAACCCTTTCAAATCTCCTGAAATTTTCGGAATCCATTCAAATCACTCAAAATTTCTTAAAATCCTTTGAAATCAGTTGTACGCTCGAAAGTCAAGTGATGAAACCCTTTGTGTTTAAAGTATATAAAGTTACATGGAGTCTTATGCATCATTTCATTTTTTTCAGTTATTGTTTCAAAGTTTCGCCACCGTTCCTGCAACTGGTGCAACAGTATTCTTCGGAAGAAAAAAACGATCTATGGATCATCTTGATGAAGATATGATAAGAATCCTTGGCTACTTAAATAAATAGTACCATTTTTGTATAGCTATAATTACCTTTTCAAAGAAAAATTATTCAGATATTTCAGTTCGACATAGGTCCTCTTAAGGAGGAACATGTGTGACTTCTAGATTAGAGATCCTCAAGGCAGAGTTGAGAAACAACTTCCCAATCTTTTGATTGGTTACGATTAAACCGGAACCAAAAGTTCAGGCAGAGTTTGCGCACTAATTATTCCATGTGTATTTTTAGGTTATGTTTTGTGCGCAGACAAGAGGTGCGCACATTTCAAAAATACTGCTGGTTCTAAACGAATCAGGATGCGCATTAATAAGTCTGTATAAGTTAGTTTTTCACCTACCACTAGAGGATCTCTATTTTAGAATATAACACCTGAAAAAAGTTGTAAATACGTTGATATAAAATAAAAAAAGTTGGGAGTACTTATTTCGTGAGAATTCCATAATATTACATATATTGCACATTGCACCGAAAATTTTGCAGACATAACCTATATATTAATTCCAATACTCATTAACAGGTTATATACTTTTTCACTACCAGAAAGTTATAATTGAGCGCTCAGATTTCATAACTCGCCCGGCGCTCGAAACCGGATCTCAATAAATGGACATTTTGAAATTCGCAAAATTGAGTTTTTTTTTAATAGGCTTGTATATAGAGTAATAAAACGGAACTTTTTCTATTCACATTTTCTTTGTCAGATAATTAGTTTTAATAATAAAAATAATATACTATTTAAACTGCTTGAAAGTTGGTACACATGCAGAGTATACTCTACCCCGCTGGAAGTAAATGGATAGAGTCTCTATCCGTTAGAATCATTTCCTATCTCTAAGATTGAAATGAAAAGAAACGATGTACTATCTACAATCACCTCTATTCTTTTGAATCCCAATCTTCCTATCCATGTCTATCCGCCACTTATCCACACGTGTCCTTTCCACTCCCTATCCCTATTCTAGTGTTTCTATCCAAATGAATCCTTCGCTTATCCACGGCTATCTTTTTCTATCCGTTAGGTAATCCAAAATCTTGTCTATCTTTTTCAATCCCTATTTTCTTATCTAATTGAATCCTTTTCTAAAATCTAAGATAGTCCTATCTTCTTGAATCCCAGTCTTTCTATCTAAATGTATCCACAGCTTCTCCACCTCTATCCTTTTCTATTCGTTTCTTTCCTTTTCTATCTGTTATGCAATACAAGATCTTGTTTATCTTTTTTAATCCTTTTAATCCATGGCGGCTGCCATGTGCATCCCGCGTAGTATGAAAATTGTGTTCATATTTCGTAAAAATGTATACAATTGTACCTTTTGTCGGACTGAAATTAAATGAAAATGATGTTAGGAATAGGGTTACAGAGTAACCATGTTCTGTAATAGTGCCGTAAAACATATATAACATTGTTACGATGTTAATCTGTTCTGTCATCGATCCGTAACAATTCTATGACGGTGTTACAACGTTTTGGCATTTGTTGTAACAATTCCGTAACAGTGTTACGTTACAGTGTTATATGTGACAAAAAAATGTCTTAAAATGTCGAAGTCTCAAACTTCAATTTTCAGTCAGCGAT
Source organism: Andricus curvator (assembly GCA_932195095.1). Taxonomy (NCBI): domain Eukaryota; kingdom Metazoa; phylum Arthropoda; class Insecta; order Hymenoptera; family Cynipidae; genus Andricus; species Andricus curvator. Next base: position 26,177 of record CAKNYM010048979.1, read on the forward strand.
TACTGTAGTCGACCGCGAAACTTCAAAAATAATGGAGTACCACGAATAATCATTGTATCTTTTCTTTTACAATGTATATAAACATTATGTATATATAATGTATAAATGTTGTTAAAAAAACTGTGATAGTACTTGAGTTTTATCACACACAAAAATTCAAAAATAATTTGAACATTTGTTTTAAGTTTGAATTTTCCGCAAAAAAAAATTCTAAAAAATCATGCACGTTGAAAGTGACTGAAAGAAGTACTGTGATTTTTTTCAGATTTTTTCTAACGATAGAAACAGAGAAAAAAATAGATTGATATTATCTGCCCCCCCCCCCCCCCTAACGTGTCCAATATGACAGGCTAACGGTTTCAAATGTAGGAGACAATTTTTTTTGATTGTATGCTTCCAAATGGCTGACTATACATTTCATTCTCTTAGGGGGCATTTTTTCAATGCTTACCCGCTATACCCTTTAAAAATGAAATGTTATAAAATAAAATATTTTCTTCTCGGCACAATTCTGATCGTTACAGAACAGCGTGCCCTTTATGATCCATTCCTGTAACACGTGTGATATTCCAGCGACGTAACAGTTATATCAGTCTGTGATATACCAGTTATATTACGGAATTCCAGAACTGTTACGCATCCTTACAGTAACAGCGTTACAGAACATTGTGACCTTTATGTTCCGTTCTTGGAACACGTGTGACATTCTAGTCACATAACAGTTCTATCAGTCTGTTCTGTATTAGTGACATTACAGAATTCCATAATTGTTACATATCCTTACAGTAACAGCGTTACAGAAGTGTGACCTTTATGTTCCGTTCTTGGAACACGCGTGACATTCTAGTGACATAACAGTTCTATCACTATGTTCTATATCAGTTACATTACAGAATTCCAGAACTGTTACGTATCCTTGCAGTAACAGCGTTACATAACAGTGTGACCTTTATGTTCCGTTCTTGGAACACGTGTGACAGTTAAGAGACATAACAGTTCTATCACTGTTCTATATTAGTTACATTACAGCATTCCAGAACGGTTACTCATCCTTACCGTAACAGCGTTCCAGAACAGTGTGACCTTTATGATCCGTTCTTGAAACACATGTGACATTCTAGTTACATAACAGTTCTATCACTCTGTTCTGTATGAGTTACATTACAGAATTCCAGAACTGTTACGTATCCTTACAGTAACAGCGTTACAACACAGTGTGACCTTTATGTTCCGTTCTTGAAACACGTGTGACATTCTAGTGACATAACAGTTCTATGATTCTGCTCTATATTAGTCACATTACAGAATTCCAGAACTGTTACATATCCTTACAGTAACAGCGTTACATAACAGTGTGAAATTTGTGTTCCGTTCTTGGAACACGTGTGACAGTTAAGAGACATAACAGAACAGTGTGACCTTTGTGTTCTGTAATTGTTATAGCACACGATTGTAACAATGGTATGTATAAATGTTCCCTTTTTGTTATGTAACATTTACAGAACGTGTCCTCTGGGGTATGTCAAAAAAACACTTGAAAAAGGCTAACATGCATGATGCGCAAATGCGCTAACGGACCGCGACATTTTCAACTGCGCAAGTCGAGGCCGTCTGAACCGTTTCCAACTGAAATGTATAATATTGCGCAATATACTTGAGTGGGTACCCGCGCACTGCGCCTTTCCGCTACGCTGCTGGTGTTTTTCAGTTCAGACTCGCAACCGTCTCTCGCTCCTTGAGCTGAGAAACTGCGTGGGCCAGCAGTTCTAGGAATTACTAAACCGCGAGTTACTAAGCTGAGTCGGGAGTATTTATCTGTATTATTATTGATAGTATTTATTGATTTCAAATCAATCCGCGCTTTTCGGCACATGCGCAGTTGAAAAAGTTGCTTACAGCGCCCTCATCGATACAAGAACGGGGCAGCCAATGAACGTCGCTTGACAAAAATAACCTGAAGGTTGCGGTAGAAGTGGGGACCCCTCCAGCCTTGAAATTAAAGAATCCTATTGTTTCAAGGCCGTGGAAATACGCGAGACTTCACTGTAATATATTTTTCAAATACTGCTGAAATTCTGAAAAATTTAGTGCATTAAAAAAATTTGTTTGATTACTTCATTTTTGAGAAAAAAATATTTAAGAAAAAGTATCGAAATCCCTAGTCAAACTCTGGGACCTTGAAACGTCACATTCTGCAAAACGCTGACCCAATCAGAATAATGTTCTGTAGTTTCTCCACTGACTAACGAAGTATCTAGCAGAGAGCTAGTGAAAATTCACTTTACGATTTCTAACAGACATAGTTGTTTACTTAAAATTGTCGAAAAGCGGTCAGTCAGTCATAACCAAATGTCACTATAAAATACAATTTTGATTAAAATATAACACTTGAAAAATATAGTGATGAATAATATCATTTCAGTGCTTGAGAGTATGATGTTTCCAAAGATAACTTCAAGTTTTTGTTCAATCAGATGTCGAGATCATAAGCATAATGTTTCCTCCCCTTAACCTCTGCAGACAATAAAGTTACTCGATTACAAAAAATATGTCGACTTTGGGCACATTTTTACTGTTACATTTTACAAATCCTAGTTTTAGTGAAATTGTAGGGATTTGGAACACCTTTTAGGCCCTACTTTATACTCCTAAAACATGTTTTAAATCAACCAGCAACCGCCCTCGTCAGAATGAAGTACTTCCGGCGATCCGCTGAACCAATCAGATCTTCCCACCAAAATTTAAAAAGTATACTTTTCAACCATTAAAAAATATATTCTAACATATTTGAAAAAACTTTCCTTTAGTAATTACATTAATTTTTTAGTGCTCTTTTAAATTAACCAGGAGAAAAAAATATTTTAAAGTATGCAACAACCCCATTTTCTATCCCTAAAGACGAATTTTCAACAAAACAGTTGAATTTTCGACCGAAAATAATGGGACTTTAATAAAATAGGTGAATTTTCAGCACAATAACAACATTTTTAATAAAACAGTTCACTTTTTAACCAAATAGTTGAATTTTCAACACAGAAGATTAATTTTCTAGCTAAAAAGACGAATTTCACAAAAATAAATGAATTTTCAATCAAATGGTTGAATTTTGAACTTATAAAGGATCAAAACGCTTAATTTTTCAACCAAATAGGTGAATCTCAATGAAAAATGAACCTTTAACGAAGTAGTTCAGCTTTCAATCATATATTTGAATTTTCAATCCAAAAAGATCAATTTTGAACCAAATAATTAACTTTTCAACAAAAAAGATGAATATTCCACTAAGAAAATTAATTTTCTACCAAGACAAATTTTCAACAAAACACATAAATTTTCAACAAAATATATGAATTTTCTACTAAATTGTTGTATTTTCAAACAAACTGAACCTCATACGCGTGCTCAGTGTCCGTCCAATTAATTTCCATGCAATTACTTTACTTGGAAATGAAGTTCAATAAAATACCATGAAATTAATTTTTACTTATAATGCCCGATGCAGAATAAATAATTGTGCAATTCCAAACATTTTCATATAACTTTGGGAAAAAACTCTAAAATGTCGGCGCGTACAAATTTTCATAGAATGTTTTCAGTTGTTTAAGATTGAAATAATATTTACAATTAAAAGGACGTCATATTTTTTGAAAATGTAACTGAAAGTTATATAAAATAAAATTCTAAACGTTCATAATTTTGTATGGTTAGTTAAAAGTACAAGTATGTAATTATCTTTGAAAATGTAAATAAAAGTAAAATAAAGTTTTGAAAGTTCATAATTTGTATTGTTTATTATTCTAATAAAAATATATATATATTTCCGAAAAAAGTGAGGCTTCATAATTTTGAATAGAAATATTAAGAAATTATCGAAAATATTAATTAAAATTGTGATTTTTTCTTTAAAAATAATTAGCACAGGATGAAATCATATTTTCGATTGCAATCTCATCGATAATGTACGCAGATGCGACAATCGTCGCGACTCGAAGACACTCCGCACTCGGATCTACGAGACTTGACACAATACATGCGCAGTAGAACTAGTAAGGATCAGCGGTTCATACTTACTTTTTAATATAGGAGGATTGTTAACTTTTCAAACCAGAAAGAGGAATTTTGTACTAAACAGTTGCATTTTCATCCAGAAAGATGAATTTTCAACCAAGAAGATTAACTTTCTAAAACAAAATGTGGATGACATATTAGAGTGGTCCAAAAAGGAAAGCCCATTTTTGAAAAAATGCGTATTTTATTTTACTTGCAGCTGTATGTATGTATGTACACCATTAAGCCATTTCCCTTTCGGGGTAGGCGTGACACTACCCGATTCGGGTAGTGTTTCTAGGTTGATAACTTGTAGTAAATAACTACAAGTTTGGGCTCACCACACCCACGATGTGCCAACAGCACTCAGTTTTCTCGAATGGTCACCCATCCAAGTGCTAACCGCGCCCAACGCTGCTTAACTTCAGTGATCTGACGAGAACTGGTTTTTTCAGCGTGGTATGGCTGTGTATTAGATTGTGTTTATTACTGTGATTAGATTATATTACATTGCCCTACCTGTAATGTATTTCTTTTAGTGAAATACATCACCTAAATATTTTTTTCTGAAAAAATTCAGGTGTAATTTTTGATACCCATTTTAGAACAAAAATAAAGCCTTTTTTGGACGACCCTATTACACATATTTGTAAATGTTGTAAAAATTTGAATTTAATCATTCAGGATGGCCACTAAAATTAAAATGTTTAAAAAACTTATCAGTTTTAAATTAAAAAGAGTAATGTACCTAGTACATACTATTTATTACAAATCGGAAATTTTCTAATTTGAATGCTTTTGATTCTAAGAGATTCAAAGCTGATCACTGTTGCAAAATAAAACATTCAAAATTGTACTAATTTTAAAGCACTGACCTTTTCAATTTTAAGAATACATTTCTGAAAATATATCTGAATAATTAGAGATAAAATTTTATTAAAAATGAGTACATATTTGTAAGCGTTAAGATAAAGATTAAACATGAACATGCATTGGCACTTGCAGTTGAACTGTATTGAGATTCCTACAGGAATTTATCGGATGCACAATCTTTGTCAAAAACGTAGGGTCTACAAAACAAGTTTCTGAACTTCATATTTCAACTACATAATTACGCTTCTTGGAACCTTGAACAATATTATTTGTGGTCACATAAAAAAAGGTAAATGTGGTAGTTTTATAGAACCAACGAAAAAAAAACAAATTAAACCCAAATAAATTTATCTCTAATCTTAGCATTTAAAAACAAGTTCGTAATCCGAAGCTAGTTTATTTAATATTTCCAGAAGGAAATGCGGACGCATCTTAGCTAAATTCTGGCTCCAATATGTAAAGCACTCATTCCAATCTTCAATCAAATATAGCTTGTCTATCAAAAACTCGAAGCATTTATCCTTTAATTGTTTCGCTTCGTAGTCATCAGAAAAGTTGAGGTAATAAAGAAGATTTTCCTTCCCTAATTCGTTTATCAGAATCGTTTCGCAGTACAATTTCAGATCCTCAATTTCGTACTTATTTGCCGCAATCAAAATTTCTCTTGTCATGTCTATCCTTTCCACTTTGTACGTATAGATAAAACGCAGGACTTCATAAAAAACTGCCGGCTCTAAATCTTCGATTTCCACAATACCTGTTAGTGTCTCTGTCATTTGATGATCGAACATTCGAGAAAAAACAGGACTCTTCAGTGACAGAAGTAACTTGTGTGCAGCATATTTTTTAGTTCTAACATGAATTTCTACATCACTGAATTTTTGGTTGTTTAGAAAAAACTCGCATTCTTGCAGGGAAGATAAGACTTTAGGTACCAGTAATGGAGTTAGGATTGATACTTTCTTGCACTTTGATGTGACTTGACACTCTCGAATATTGCGCAATATTGATAAGAGAAATATTGGTTCTTCTTTCACCAATTGTTTGCAAACTCCTTCATTCACTACTTCTTTTAAGTTATCTTTTATGAAATTTCTACACTCATAAAATAATACTATTTTCTGTCTAGTGTCGCGATTACGGCACAATAGAAGTGCAGGAATGACGTTTGTTACCTTTAAGTTCACCAGTATAGTTTTTTTGCATTCATTTACAAGTTTCCCAATTTTATATTTGTCAGCAGCTGCAAAAAGATCGAATGCAAAGGATTCCATATTCTTTACTGTCCCGCTGTACATATATCTGAGCAATTCGTAAAATATGTCAGGTTCAACATCAGTGACATCTAAACATGTTATGGAACCTTGAATACTAAAAAGTTCTCGAAAAACTGGACTGCTCATAGCTAAGATCAACTTGTGCGCTGGATATGTTTCTTTACCAACGTGCAATTCTACATCGCTTGACATTTCATTATTTAGTAAAGGCTCATAGCTTTTGAAATCTCTCATAACATTTTCGAACTCACAATGTATTGTAAGATCCCTCAGCTTCATTTTTTCCAATTTTTCAATACTTATAAAATCCGAAAAACCTGTTACTAGTTCATTAGTAACTGTCAGAATCATTTTAGATTTACTGAGTATTTTTCCTTGGTTAGGATGCATGATGAAAAAAGTCATCTTGAGCGGCCCAAATGAATACTGAACGTCAGTAATTTTTAGATATAAAGCTATGTACCGACGTTTACCTTTTTCTTCACAGGAGCAGGCATTTTCCAAAAAATTTACCTCATCTTTTAAACTTGTTTCCTCTTTGGTCATTAGTAATCGGCATTTAAACAAAAAATATTTGCGCAATATTGGTGAATAAATTGTGGTTGAAAAAACGGGCGAAGGTAATGACAATCCACTGTTTGTTTCATAGAGCTCTTTCACATTTTGGAAGGTACGAGTGTAGCCTCCAGATAGCGATTCTGCCTGATGCATCTTTTTGAACTCGTATTGCTGAAAATAATTTTCTTTTTAATTTTGCAGACTAGATTTGTAAAGAACTAATTGCAATATCCTTGAAATAGCTTAGGCTAAAGTTTGTGTGCATTAATTTTTCAGAAAAGTTAAGATCACAGATTTATAAGATGGTACCTATTTATATGTTCCCCAAGCAAAATCTAAATGTTTTTCTAATAGAATGCATTGAAAATACGTTCACTAGAATAAAAAATCATAGTTTCCTGACTGATAAAGAGGATATAAAAATTAGGAGAATAAAAATAAGTGTAAGTTTAAGAAAAAAAAAATAAATTGAGAAATGGCTTCGTTTTGCTTTATTTTGATATTTTCGTGGATGCAAATTAAAAAAAAAATCTTTAGGTTCGAAAAGTTTCCCCAAATTTTAAAAGATGTTTATAATATTTACTGATCTATCAGAGATGATTTCTCTGTTTAACAAAACAATGGAATTGGAGTGGAAGCTTCTAATGTGTCCCCTAAGGGTTTACATTTTTCTTGTATCTCTTCCCTATTCCTTTACACACCCCCCACACACTTACTTGGTGGTGGGAGGGGAACCTACAGTTTAAGGTGGGTTCCGAACCACCACGAGCAACAGCTTTAAGTACTTAGAGAACCTTTTTCTCTAGAGGTACCGGTCCCACGACTCTCCGGAGATGAACAACTTCCTTGATAGGCAAGGTTCACCACATGGGCCGCCGAAGCTCTTCCAGAGTGCGAGGCGGGAATCGAACCCGCAAGCCGACAGAGTGGGTCCAAAGCCTACGCCTTAACTCCCACGACCATCGTCACGCTAAAAAAAATGTATTTGCGGTTTTAAAAATTTGAACGGGCAGATCACCCGCCAGCGGGTCAGCAAACAGTGCCGATAACCCTCGAGTTCGGGGTGCTGAAAATAATGTATATGGAAACACGACGACGAACCAGCAAAGCGCTCACACTGAATGGACGAATCGACTCAAGGATGCCTTTCCTCTCGAAAACTGGAACGCAGATCGCTTCCCCAACCGATGCATGAGCAAGCCGCAGACGAAGAGGAGGAAACGACATTAAGACCAACCGTGGAAGGCAGGCACCCCTTGAGAGATGATTAAAATCCAGGTTCCTCCTAAGCCCCAAGATCTGACTGAAATGGATGCCTCCCTTCGTGAGGATATCTCTGGACCATCAGTTGTTCAGTTTATGGTGCAGCGCGAGCTTTGGCTGATTCAAATCGAAGACTAAAACCAACGATGGATCAAAAGACCAAAATACGCTTGCATCAACTGAACAACAAGATTGTATGAAAAAGATAGAATGCGTGTTTCATGCGGATTTCATTTTCATGTGTCACGACGGTGTCATATTCACCTTGTTATAGCGTAACCACATTTTACACAAAGAAGTTCCCATCAATAGAAGCAGAGCCTGGCATGCAAACACTGAGTACCTGAAACACATACTATTCAGGTGTCCTTATTATGCGGGAACTACGTATCTCTACAGACATAATGCGGTCCTATGAGTGCTTTACCCAGCTGAAAATACCTGTACAGGAACCTGAGGATCCTGCACATGTCCCTGTATACGAACCTACAAACAAACCTGTATAGGTAATCTTGACGGTCCCTATGCAGGAATTTGGCGAAGGAAACTGTCTATGATCCTGCAAAGGAACCTGCACCAATAAAGGAACCTTTGAATGATCCAGTATAGGTTCATGTACTGGTTCCTTTACGAAGTAAACTGTGGCGCGGGTTCCTGTACAGAAACACGTATAGGGTCCTTTACAGAAGGCAAATGCGAAAACTCATGTCGCTCACAGCTATAAAGTTGCCTTCCTTTTATTCCCTTGAAGATCAAACTCACTATCGAGAGAGCCAAGCCACAAGCAAACCCTCACGGATTAGTTCCTATGCTGCTTCATGTATAGGATCCTGAACAAGTTCCTGTACATGAACCCAAGTCTCAATTCACTCTATGAAGTAACATGTACAGTGTTACGTCGCGACATGAATCTTCGTCCGAAATTGTATGGTTCCTAACTCGTGACGTCATAGATTCGGATCCATTCTGCGGATCCGGCGTTGGACGGTTTTTAGTATCATATTATCGATCAAACCTACCGACGCGTGCGGAGCTCCCTTGCGTCAATTTCGGCTTTCTAACAAAGTCAATCGCATATACGCGAACATCGATTTCTTTACGCCCACCGGGCAAACTGATTCCAAACGAATCAGATTTATATTAGCATTCCTAACGAATCAAGTGTATCTAAACTAAAACCAAACCAAAGTGTCGAGACAGGTATGTATATGACGCCAACGACGGTTTCCTTGAAGCGAATTTTCTTTGTGTTCTTCAGGAATCTTCTTCATTTTATTTTCTTCCGTTGTGTTAAAAATTGAATGAACCAGGGTTTTCTATGCCGCAAAGCTTTTTCCCCTAAAAAATTTACTTTTTATATTCGCATCCTTGAATCGACCATCTTTAGAATAAATCAACATAAACTAATCATCTTCTAAATAACAAAATCTAATTAACATGAAAAAAAAACGGCAAAAATTAACATAATTGCCAAACCACCTAAGGTGAAGCAATCCAAAATGAAACATGGTGCCTCCTTTGAGGTTCAATTTTCCTCATATCTGAAATCGGTTGACGTCTAGCAAACGCGGATCTCGACGTGTTTCGACATGAAAATCATGCGTCACATTCCAGAACGAGTGTGCGCGCATCGAAACGCCGACGGCATACTGCTTTCCAGAACAAAGGAGGACGCCACATGACATCGAGAATCCAGCATAGGAAAAATTGAATCCTGCTTCAAAAATCTACATTTCGTTGTCGTCGCTCCCACATCAGGATCCATCACCACCCAGTGGGCTGCTGCAGCGGGAATCAAGAGAATTGAAATGAGATAAGTATTTCTTTCTTTTTTGAAGTGTTATAAAAGTGCTCATTTTGTTCTCGGACCATTTATTCGTTTTACGCTGTCGTGATTATTTTCTGCTAAGTTTTCTTCTTTCAAAGTAGAATTAAAAACTGACAATAATTTCAATCGGCAATTTCCTTGCGTCGTTTTCTTGCATGGTGACTCGGTGTGCCAATTATCGAGATTTCAATTAATTTGTTTTCATGTGAAATAGTTTTTTGTCGTTCCACTTAAACGTTTCAAATCGTTAATTTTATTTTATTGTTTTACGGAATTGGCGGGTGATTGTTAGTTCGATTCTCTGTAGGAAGTCGATTTAGAATAACAATTCAGAACGCCGTTGTCTGCGGATCAACATACACGTCTTGCGTATATTATTCAAAAAGGGGTTACCGTGGAAAGAACAATCGCAGCTTTGAAAACATATATTGATAGTCCCACATTCGATCCTATAAACGCGCAGTTACGTTTGACAAGCATTACAAATCTTTTCAAAGACTAAGTTAAATACAATGACGAACTGACTACTTTAAAACCAGAGCACCCTCGCCTTGACGTATTTTCCAACATAGAAGCGAATTATTACGACGTTGCAACTACGGTTACTAGATTGCAAGCCGCGACACCACTCGCAAGTTCGACTTTAAATAACAGTAACATTACTTTTACTGGACGACAGGACCAGCCCAAGTTGCCTGAAATAAAAGTCCCAACTTTCGATGGGGATCACGACAAATGGGTCGCGTGGAAACCCAGTTTCGTAGCTCTTGTACATTCGCGCACAGATCTTGGTGATTATGTAAAACATACACAATTAGCAAACGCTCTTACCAAATCGGCGTTAAATAAAATAATTTCATTTCGTCCAAGTGAAGAAAATTATTCAAAAGCTTGGCAATCGTTGTGCGAAGCATCCTGTTCTTTCCTAAGCAAATCCGAATGACCTCTCCTCACTAGTGGATAAAGCACGTCAACATCTTAGCATGTTAGAAGAGGTTCAAATCGAGCTCAACGAGCATATTGTAATCAGAATATTAGAGAGGTGTCTACCACAGTGTATTTTAGCTAGGTGGCAAGATAGATTAGATGGGAATCAACTTCCGAACTTCAATCAATTTTAAAAATTCATCCAATCTACGGTGTTCAAACTTCGCTCGTTAGAAAGAGCTGCCTCGAGTGGTCGCAACAACGCTAAGAAACGAGTAGGAGAGAAACTTGGTCAAGTTCATGGTAAGGTCATAAAGGTTTAAGCGCGTTCGCCCGTAACTTCTGCTTCCGATTCCTCAAGCTCTGCTTGCATTAAATGCAATGAAGGGCATCATCTTTTTAAATATCCTGTTTTCAGCAGACTCAAGGTTTCAGAACGTTGGAATGTCGTGAAGACGCACAAACTGTGTCAAAATTGTCTGTACGTGCACGCGCTCCCGTGCAAAAATAAGTAAAGCTGTAAGAAGTGTAACCGAGATCACCATACTTTGGTGCATTCAGAGAAAGCATATAAGTCATTCAAACCAGAAATTTCCCAAAGTGGGGAAGAATCAAAAGCCTCCACTTCTACAACTCCGCAAGCATGACTACATCGTCACACCTACGCTTCTAAAGCATTGCCTTCGGAGTCTCAATTAATGACCACGGCGGTGTTGAAAGTCCAAAACTAGATAGGAAATTGTTTCATGGCACGGGCATTGTTAGATTCTTGTTCTAAAGTCAATTTGATCACTGAAAATTTCACAAAATCGCTAAACTTATCTAAACAAACTTGTTAAATTAACATTGTAGCGGTTAATGTTTTATGCACTGTTTCTAATGATTACATTAAGGCCGCATTCTATTCAACATATAACAATTCCAGACGACAATGAAACTTTTGAATAGTACCAAAAATCGCTGATCTCGTGCTCAATGAAACATTTCCTCGAGATTTATTTGATATTCCTAAAAACTTACAACTTGCTGATCCTCAATTTCACGTACCTAAACCAGTTGACATATTGTTAGCAGCAGGTACAACCTTATCAGTTTGATCCGTAGGTCAGATCAAACTTCAACACCAAGGACCTCAAATCACCCTACAAAAAACTACTTTAGGTTTGGATCGTGGCAGGAGGGTCAGAAGTTCTTGTAGCATCTGCAAGGGCGTCTTGCAATGCTGTCAAATTAGACAAACTTCTTGAGCGTTTTGAGCAAAAGAAGTTTCTTGTGAACAACATTACGTGGATCACACTCAGTGTCATGCGAATGGTAGGTACGTAGTGCGACTCCCTTTTCGAGATAGTAAATTCAAGTTGGGCGAATCTAGAGGTCAAGCACTAAAGCGCTTCTACGCACTTGAAAGAAAGTTTGAATTCAATCCACAGGTAAAATCCGAATATCATAGGGTGACGGAAGAGTATATTTCATTAAACCACATGACTGTGTGATGATACCAAGGAGGGATGTTATCTTCCTCATCACGCTGTGATAAAAACATCCAGTGAAACTACGAAGGTTAGGGTAGTATTCGACGCATCAGCTAAAACTTCGACTGGAATTTCACTTAATGAAGTTCTCTTGGTAGGTCCCATGATTCAGAAGACGATTTTCGAACAAATTCTTCGATTTCGCACACATATTTATGTTACTACTGCTGACATCGAGAAGATGTACAGGCAGGTCCTGGTTCATCCGGATGATGAGAAGTTTGAGAAAATCTTGCGGTATTACGAGGATATATTTAGGACTTTTGAACTGAACACGGTGACGTTTGGAACTGCATGTGCACCCTTTCTTAAAATTCGCACGTTACATCAGCTTGCTTGCGATGAAGCAAAAAATTTCCCACGTGCTAGTAAACTTCTTTTACGTGATTTGTACGTTGATGATTTTGTTTCTGGCGGAAATTCAATTGAAGAAATTTTAAGTATTCGCGAAAAAATGATTGAATTACTGAGTCGTGGTGGCTTCGTCATTAGACAATGGGCGTCCAATCATGTTTCCGTTTTAAACAACATCGATAAGAAAATATTCAATCTATATTGCGTCAAGGAAAATCATATTGAGAAAACTCTTGGAATCATCTGGGATTTCCAACGTGATTTTCTCACCTACACAGTGCGAGCCATCGACGCTCAAAACACTTTTACCAAAAGAAAACTCTTATCTGAAATTTCAAAAATTTTCGATCCTCTTGGCCTTTTGTGGCCCGCAAATCTTTATGCCAAAGTTTTAATACAGGAATTTTGGAAATCTAAAATCAGTTGGGATGAATCGCTTCCTCAAGACATCTATACCAAATGGGAATCATTAACTGATCAACTCCCATGTTTACAGAATTTTTCAATGCCTAGAAAATTATTGTGTGCAAATTCAGTAGAGATAGAAATCCATGGATTTTGTGATGCATGTCTTCATGGTTATGGGGCTTATCTCTTCGTTAGATCTCTCGATTCAAGGGGTATCATCACAGTTAACTTTGTTTGTAGAAAATCTAGGGTGGCTCCGTTAAGTGGCGTCACGATTCCACGGTTAGAACTTTGTGCAGCTTCGGTTCTCAAAAAACTCTACGCAGAATCGAAGGCTCAATTCGAATTTCCAATAAAGAGAGTAATTTTCTGGTCGGATTCCACAATCGTACTATGTTGGTTGAGGAGTTGGTTGGTTGCTGAGGACATGCGAAGCAAATAGGGTCGCATATATCCAAACTCTTAGGTGATCAAGTCCAATGGAGACATGTTCGTTCTGAGGATAATCCTGCCGATTCTCTCTCTAGAGGACAATCACCATCGGATTTTATCCAAAATTCACTTTGGACTGCAGGTCCTAATTGTTTAGCTCATCCTGAAAGAGAATGGCCTAGGTCGGTTGAATCATCATCGGTTGAAGTGCCCGGTTTCAAAGGGGGTATTTGCTTGCTCAGTACACGAACTTGTGACCATATGTATGCTCGTGTTTCATCACTCAAACGGCTCACGAGACTCGTTTCTTATTTTCTACGTTGGAAAACGTTGAAATTTCAAAGAAATCGTCCATTATTATGTCGAGAAATCATAGACGCCGAGTGTCGATTAGTAACAATGTTACAACGCAAAAGATTCCCAAAGGAGACCAAACTTTTCGCCACTGCTCGAGAACCGACTCCTGGCGAAATCACACTCTCGTATAGAAAGGCTACTAAATTCGATCAGTTGAATTCTCTTCTTGACGAGTGCGATCTCATTCGTGTAGGTGATCGTTTGAAGAGAGCAGATCTGATTTACAATCGAAAACATCCTCTGTTGCTACCCAGCCAACATCCAATTACTGACATCGTCATTCGCGAATGTCATGAAGACAACATGCACACTGGCATTCAATCAACCTTATACGCTCTTCGTGAAAGATTCTGGATCCTGAACGGTAAGAATCAAGTGAGGAAAATCATCCATCAATGTGTCGAATGTATTCGACGACGACCAAAAATGATGCAAGCTCAAATGTCTGTTTTGCCTGAAGCAAGAGTAACAGAAGATCCAGCTTTCAGTCGCACAGGTGTAGATTTTTTCGGCCCTATTCTCATTAAGGAAAAGAAAGATCGCAATAGGAGTTTCCTCAAAACTTATGGTTGTGTTTTGATCTGTATGGTGTCCAAGGCCGTGCATATCGAACTTGCGACCGATCTTTCACCGGAAGGTTTTTTTGGTAGTTTTGCTTAGGTTCATAAGCCGAACAGGCATACCAGAACATATCTATTCGGACAATGGTACTAATTTCGTAGGAGCCAACAAAGAGCTTCGCGAAATTTACAACTTACTCGGCACTACAGAATTCAAAGAAGTGATAGGATTTTTTGCTTTATCTAAACGAATCAAGTGGCATTTCAATCCACCTCTATCCCCACATTTTGGCGATCTTTGGGAAGCAGCCGTGAAGAGTTTCAAACACCATTTGAAGCGTGTATTGAAAGATCAAAAACTCACTTATGAACAAATAACACTCTGTTAATTGAAATCGAAGCTATTTTAAATTCCCGACCTTTACCACTCTTTCGGTTGATCTCAATGATCCTCTGGCGATAACTCCCGCCCACTAACTAATAGGTCGACCTTTCAATTTTTTACCTGAGAAAAATCTATAAAAAAGGTATAAGGAATACCTCAATGAACTGCAAACTCGTCAAAAATGGCACAAATCCACTTCGGAGTTGAAAGTTGGTTCTGTGGTTATTCTAATGGAAGACAATCTTGGATGCGCAAGATGGCCACTGGGTGTGATCGTCGAGGTGTTTCCTAGGAGCGACGGCATCGCTCGAGTTACATCTGTGAAGACTGCGAACGGCGTTTATAAACGTAACATAACTCAATTATGTTTGTTAACAGTTGCGTAATACTCTGGCGAAAGTATCGGATAGGAATTCATTACGCATCATTCCGAATTATTCCGGAATGTGTATCCGAACCAACCCGAATCAATCCGAAAAAAGTTCTACATTTCGCTCGATCCAAATCGGTTAAAAATCAATCCGAGTGAATCCGGTTCAATCCGAACCAAATCTTTAATCCAAAGGAATCCGAATCAATTCGAACTCAGATTGACCTAAACCGATTTTCGATCCGAATGAATCCGAGTTCGGATTGACTTGGATTCATTCGGATTTAAAATCGATTTAGGTCAATCCTAGTTTGGATTCATATGGATTGAAAACCTGGTTCGGATTGAGTCGGACTAATGTTTAACCGATTTCGATCGAACGAAATGTAGAACTTTTTTCGGATTGGTTCGAATTAACTTGGATTGATTCGGATTAACTCGGATTGGTTCGGATACAGATTCCGGAATGATTCGTATGACTTCGGATTGGTTAGGAATAAATTCCTATCTGAAACTTTCGCCAGGGTAGTATTAATGTCGGTTGACTTCAAATGTCAAAGTCGTTCAACTCGTTACTTTAAAGGTAATGCTGATTTAGTTGTCGTTTTAAACGTTCCTTTATTGTGATAATGATAACAATCAACGGAGCAGTCCCTCCAACGGAAACTGACTTCAGTGTTATAGTTGTTCACGAACAACTCTCAAGTAAACCAAAGAGTAATGCCAATTAATGTAGCATCTCATGAGACTTTATATTATGTATCGTTCAACGTTGATATTAACTGTAAGGCTAAACGTGCATCTGCATTTATTTTTTGTTCATTATAGCTATATCTAACTCTGCTCCATTCGATATATGTAATTCAACTCGTTTCGCAGCCTTGGCTGGGAGTATGTTACGTCGCGACACGTATCTTTGTCTGAAATTGTATGATTCCTAACTCGTGACGTCATAGATTCGGATCCATTAGAAAGCTGAAGGGAGGGGTTCGAGGAGAGTGAGAATGTGTGCGGACAGCCGGCTTTGGACGGTTTTTAGTATCATATTATCGATCAAACCTAATGGTGCGTACAGAGCTCTCCGGGCCCATTTCGGCTTTCCAACAAAGTCACTCGCATATACGCGAACATCGATTTCTTTAGACCCATCGGGCAAACTGATTCCAAACGAATCAGACTCATATTAGCATTCCTAACGAATCAAGTGTATCTAAACTTAAACCAAACCAAAGTGTCGAGACGGGTGAGTGTGTGATGCCAACGCCGGTTCGCTTGAACCGGTTCATGAATCTTCATGTGATTTTCTTTCGTTGTGTTAAAAATTGAATAAACCAGGGTTACTTATGCCGCATGGCTTTTTCCCTTAAAAAATTGACTTTTTAAATTCGCATATCATTAAATCGATCATCTTTCGAATAAATCAACATAAATTAGTCGTGTTCTAAATAACAAAATCTAATTAACATAAAAAGCAGCAAAAATTAACAAAATTGCCAAACCACCTAAGGTGAAGCAATCCAAAATGAAACGTGCAGGATCATTCAAAGGTTAGCTTGCATACAGGTTCCATTGCAGGTTAATGTACAGCTTAAATTCCTGCACAGGAACTGTCAAGATTACCTGTACAGGTTCGTGTACAGGAATATGTGCAGGATCCTACGAGGTTCAAGTACAGGAATTTTCAGCTGAGTTACTACCATCTGTGTCGCTCTTGCGGTTTTGTGTCGGATTTTCTGGAATTAAGATTTTCGGACAGCAGTCTCCATTGCACACTCGAGGCCTGAAATTCTCCAGGACTTCGAAAAACGAACTATAATCATGATCGAATTCTCGGCTCCGGCCAACTACAGGATCACAATCAGAGAGAAGGACAAGGATAAAGGAGAGGTTTCAAGACTTTAGAAAGGAGCTGCTGCGACTGAGCCTAGAATATTCGGTTAAAGTAATTGTACGTGTGATCGGTGTTCTTGGATCATGAGAAACTATCACTGGTTCGTAACCTGAAAGCCATATACGCGTACCAAAAAGAAGAAAGAAAGCTGTCATCCTGGAGCTGCTCCGTGCCCTTAAGATACACCAGGGTTTCCCCAGCCGTCGTTATGATTTCGTCGTGCCCTGCGGCCACCCATCTCACGGTCGTGATACGTGGCCATATGTGTGATTTATGGCGGTTCTATTAGGAGCCAGTGTCATTTTCATAGATGGCAGTTGCTCCCAGTGGGACCCTGCGCTGGTGGTCCTGGCGAAAGTATCCCCGGTAAGAAGGCTTGAATAGAATAGAATTAAAAATTTAAGATTTCAGCGTGAAAGTAGAGATAATCCTATTATTTTTAATACCTGATTTTCCCTTCAGGCTTCAATGTTCAAGAATATAATAAGTGGCTCAGAAATGAAATTCCCGTCTATTCACATAGTGTTAATGACTCTCTTTCCTATTCCAAAAAGAAGGTTAGATATGAAGTGTGTTCAATTCAGTTTGAATAATTCGCGAAATGTGTACATTGAATTTTCTGAATTACCGGTTTTTGAATTCAAGTTAGGAAGGGTCTATTACAGTGAATTCAAGTTTACATTGCGGAGAGATGGTGTGACTTCAATTAAAGAAATCTGAATTGATTTTATATGAAACGTATTATCCTCAATTCCAAATGGTATAACTGAATTGAATGAAATAGGATTTGTGATACCGAGATGGCGAGATACCAAAAAGAATTTATGTATTCTGAAAACATTAGTTAACTTGAATAATTAATTAAATAATTATTTAATTAATTAATATAATTATACATACATATAGTAATAATAAATTCTTTAATAATCGTCAGTAAATTGTCCTTTTACTGCTTTTGGTATTAGATAGGTAGAAAATTATATTTTTCAAACTTTATTGAAACGTATAGCAGTTGCTTCTTTCTAATTACTGTTTCTGGTTTAAGAGAACGAAGGGAAAATCAGGTATTAACATGAATTGAAATTTTCAATCCTATTCTATTCAAGCCTTCTTACCGGGTCGGATAGGAATTCATTCCCATTCATTCCGAATTATTCAGGAATCTGTATCCGAATCAACCCAAATCAATCCGAACCAATCCGAAAAAAGTTATACATTTCGTTCGATCCAAATCGGTTATAAGTTAATCCGACTCAAGCCGGTTCAATCCGAACCAAATTTTCAATCCAAATGAATCCGAACTCGGATTGACCTAAACCGATTTTCAATCCGAATGAATCCGAGTTCGGATTGAATTGTATTCATTCGGATTGAAAATCGGTTTAGGTCAATCCGAGTCGGGATTCATTCGGATTAATTTTTAACCGATTTCGATCGATCGAAATGTAGAACTTTTTTCGGATTGGTTCGGATACAAATTCCGGAATGATTCGGATGACTTCGGATTGGTTAGGAATTAATTCCTATCCGAAACTTTCGCCAGGGCGTTTAACCTGTTTTTTCTTAATTATGTATCTTCACTTTTCTGAAATAATAGGTTTTCAATAAATCATTTTATTAATCGACTTACAATTGCTTTAAAAAATTACTGTTTTAACCCAGGAAACTCGAATAATTGTTGGAATCATTTCTAAACTTTCTAAATCGCCAATCTGCAATTTAAGGCTTTTCATGCTGTTGAATATCCAGGGTAGTTGAGGTTACCATTCGATAACGTCATTTTTAACAAGGATTGGAAAAGAAAATTTATAAAATTTTTTGTTAAATATATATAAGTCTCAAGCATATAAAAGGATTCAAAGTTTATTTTAAATCAAAACAAATTATTTCATTGCAAATATGAGGCTAGGACTTCTGATCATTTTAGTCCACTTTTGTTCCGCTTCTCGACGGAAATCTTCAGGAAAAGTTAGACATAGCTGATGAACGGAATGATCAGAAATCGTTACAACTTCTGAGCATTTGTGACGATACTCCTGACTTTTTTAGTAGGGAAATTGCATCTGATCATTCCATTCATTTTTCATTTTAATCGCCAATCAGGAACATAAAATAAACTCACCTAACAGAATAAAATTCCTGGACTGAATTTATTAATATTTATCTCCTTTTGAACTATAAAAAAAAGTTTTAAAATCTTTCATGACCTTCTGTTGTTTCCATGGGTTGGGCCGTTAGGGTTAGGTTGCTTTCATAAAAATATAAAAACTTTAGTAACTGCTGCCAACTTGCGGCCTAAGGGCGCTTTCACACGATTGCAGATCAGCAGATTGCATGCAGAAAGTTCACAAGAGTGAAAGAGATAGGCTGCTCTCTATCTCTCTTACTCTTGTGAACTTTCTGCATGCAATCTGCTGATCTGCAATCGTGTGAAAGCGCCCTCACTTTTGAAGACTTTTCTTTATTTATTTCTCGTAGGTTGGTATGACCGCATGCAAATGCATGCGTACGCGCGAGCATGCATGTGAAGTGTAAAAGCACCTTCATGGGGGACTCCCATGGCAGATTAAAGCAGTGGATGAAAGCAGAATCTCGTGAGAGTGATAGAGACGGATAGATCTATTTGTCTCTTTCACTCTCACGAGTTTCTGTTTTCATCCACTGCTTTCATCTGCCATGGGAGTCCATCATCAGAATGGTATCTTTCACTCTTATGGACTTTCAGCAGGCGGCTGCCTGCTAGAGTTCTTAAATACTCAAGAATTTATATTGAGCAAATGCTATAGAGAATATGTTCAGGATTTAAGCTCGAAGAGTGCATTTATGGAGCAATTAAGAGAAATTAAAGCATTTAGTGTTTAAACAAATATATATATATATATATATATATATATATATATATATATATATATTGTGATATATCACAATTATTAAATATTTTTTTACAAACACACTGCAGTAAAGTAGACACATATATCCTGCCTAAAGCAAAACAATTGTATTCTATTACTTTGACTTCTTTTATCATTTGAATTTAGCGCCTTTTCTGATTTAAGACGAACCATTTGCCCGCGAAATATTTTTCAAGGAATACGTTTTAAATTTAAAATACCTTATCGTGTACCCAGTAAAAAGAAACTAATTGGGGCGAATCAACATTTTTGAATTCGCCCGAATTCCACTTTCTGATTCGTTTAAACGAATTGAGCCAGCGCGAATTGAATGCGTTTCAATTCGTTTTAATTCGTGGTTAAGGTTATTTCGAAAAAAAATCATAAAAATTATATGCCTCGAGACTCGAACCAGCTATCCCAAGTGTATAAGTGCAGATGGCGTCCACTGAGCTACGGGACTCATTGATATTTATTTATAACGGATCCTTTATGCCCAGCGCGTTGATTATAGCTTACGAATTCGATTGAATAGGCTATCCTTTAACTGTATTCGCGCTGACCAATTCATGCGAATTAGAGCTCGACTTTAAATCTCGCAAATTAAAATGAATTGGCTGAGACACTGAATTCGTGCTGACGCATTCAAATGAATTGGGTCCCCTAAAAATTGTTCGCTGAATTCGGTCAAGTAGGAGATTTGAAGATTAAATTACTTATTCCCGAATGAACGCGAATTCATGGACTCTGTTCCAATTCGAGATTGTCGCTAAGCGAGATTCGCGGAGAGTCTTGCGAATTCATCTCAATTCGCCTCAATTAGTTTCTTTTTACTGGGTAATGAGGAAAGGTCTTCAGACGGATCTTGAGTAAAGAATGCGTTCCTATTTGTTCCTGCATGGCGTTCACGACGTTCACTGCGTAAAAACGCAATCATGGGAACACGGGAAAACAATTCGACGCAACGAGGCAACGCACTGCATTGCAAAACAGAGCCGAGAGGAAATTTTAAACACAAAGTCAATATTAATTGAAAGGAAATTTTTCTGTTCATAAAATCGAATTTTCCCATCGTACACGAAAAGGTATTTTAAATTTAATACGTATTCCATAAGAAATATATACACGCAATGAACAAACGGGACGTGGAACAACGCCATTAAAAAATGATTAAGGTCGATACATAAACTTCATACTCAATGTCACTACCTAGTGACAGCTAGTGATTTGACGCATTAGGGTGGTGTCCCATTGCAACGTCAATCTTGGCGAAAAACGTAAAACGTCAAATTATTATACATTTCAGCTAATGATATTCTCCTAGTAATCCACAGAAACACTGGCATTGGCTGAGGCGTCTAGAAATTTGACGTTTTGCGCCAAGTTTGACGCTGCTATGGGACACCACCTTTACGCAAAAACGCAACGCATTGCGGATTCATAAGACGGCACCCGAATAGACCTTTTCATCTTAAATATCGAACAACTTCATGCGTGGGGAATTTAACATGCATATAGGGTAAGGAGGGGCAGCGCCGATCGATGGGGCAAAGGCGACTTTGCTTATAACATCGCTATTATTTAACAATTTTAATTCTACTTTGCATTAAATAAATCTATTTTATTATAGAGATAGCGTTACTTACTGAAATCTAGAAAATTGATGTTGTAAAAGAAAAATTATGCAGAAAACAGTTTTGACAACGAAAGAATGGATAATTCGCTGGCAGAAATGTAAAGTTTTCGACATTAATGGCAATACTTACAGTATGAAAATTGGATATTTTGACAGATAAAACAATATCACGTATCATAATTTTTGTCGATAAGTCATCGGTAATGTAGAACAGCCACCTATCTTCTGGGCTACATGCAAGAAACTATTATATATTATTATTTTCAATCCGGTCGGTAGAGCGGGTGTTTTGTATTGGTACGGTAGAAACCTTTGCGCGTATAGTCCGTCTCTAGTAGAATGTCAACGAATAAGAGATTTTATCACAGCTATCACTATTTTTATTAAAAACAACTTATTCTTCTTGCTGAATATGTTTAAAGGTAATTTTTCCAATACATAAAATACCACAGACGCGAAACATCATGTTTTCCCATCTTCAGATGTTTTGATTTTCATAACAAGCTGCTGTCGGCTTTGCCCTCCGGCGTGGGGCAAAGCCGACGAAATACAGCTTGTCAGAAATAATTCAATTATTAAATCATTGTTTCATTCATGTACTTGTTACTTATAGAAATATGATGCACAATAATGTAGGACTCGGAATGAAAAAAAAATGGATCAATTCCACATCTTATTAACTCTGAAAAAATCATTGACTGTTAACTGGTCGGCGCTGCTCCTCCTTACCCTACTCTTCTTTTCTAGTAACGTTGACATGTATATGCTCCACTATTCTAGGGTCCCTAAGGTCAGAATTATTCAAGGTGAAAAGGTCCATAGATCTTTTCATCATTATTCAAGATGAAAAGGTCTGTAGACCTTTTCGTCTTCAATAATTCGGGCTTTACCCTAATAGCACAGAACGTTCCGGGAATGTTCGTGGAACGTTCCGCGGGCACCTTCGGAGCGTTCCAGCAGAACATTCCAGGAACGTGTAAAATTTTTCACCCCTTGGGAACGTTCCAGGAACGTCCCAAACATAAATGATCGTTATTGTTATTATTATCAATAAATATCGCGTAAACCGTAAGTGATAGGTCGAAATTGATGTCAGTTCATGATACGGATATCATATTATAGTGTAGCATATGCGGTACTCAAAAATAAAAAATGACATCCATTCTTACCTATCTCTTACGGTTTACGAGATAATTTTTGTTAAAAATATCAATAATTTCAGGTTCCCCTCAGGTCCCAGTGGAACTTTCCCAAGGGGCGGACATTTTACACGTTCCAGGAACGTTCCGAAGGTGCCCGCGGAACGTTCCGTGAACGTTCCGTGCTATTAGGGTAGGGACCCAAGAATAGTAGAGTATAGTATACACATGTAAAGTTACTAGAAAAGTAGATCATATGCATGTTAAATTCCTCAAGCGTGAAGTTATTCGATATTCAAGATGAAACGGTCTATCTCCGGGGTGCGATTTCGATGCACTCTAATCTAGTTGATCGAATATCTCTTTCCATCGTATTAAATTAGACAGAGATATTCGATCGCTTTAGAACGATCGACTGCAACTTTCTCTTTCTATCTAATGTGTCAGAACGAGCAGGGCAATATTCGGTAATCAATAACTCTTGACTTCTCGATCATCGACAGTCACCCCTCTCTTTCTGACACATAAGATAGAAATAGATAGTTGCAGTCGATCGCTTTAAAACTATCGTTCATTTCCGTCTAATATCATGCGATAGAATGAGAGATTAGATCAACTAAATTGGATGGCATCAGAATCCCACCCCTGATTCTAAGAAATTTATATTCCTAGAGCTGCCTAGTGGCTAGAACCAGGATTGGTCAGATACGCGTAGCTCTGGAGTTTTTGGCGTATAATACGTTTCTACGTCATATACGCCGCAAATCGTAGAAAACCCAGCAAGTTTTGTTCCAAGATGGCGAACATGCTAAATTATATGCAGCCCTATCCGACCGACCCGAATTTTGCATAGGAGCTCTGGCTAATGTTTGATGCCAGCCGTGAACTAATCCGCTGGCGGCGCTGCTACGCTTCTTGCTGGCAAATGCATTAGTTATAAGGGCAAAATAATTAAATAATTAATGAAAGAATATTTTCTGAACAAGAAATGGCCTGCAAATTTTTATAATTCATTTGCAGATATATAAACATTATTTTAAATATGCAAAATCTGTTCAAACTTTCCAAGATATGGGAAAATAATGCATAGACAAGTATACGTGTTCTAAAAGAAATTTGGAATGAGTGTTAAAAATCCTTAATAAAAATGTATCTGTAACATAAAATCAGTTTTTAAAAATATAAGGATTAAAAAAAAGAAATATATATATATATATATATATATATATATATAATTTATAAATTGTAGTGTAATCGATTCCAGGAATAAATATAAAAATGTAAAATAAATTTAAAGTGTAGTAGTAATAATAAATAAAAAATAGGATCCATATATAAAGAAGGTGCTTATTATGTAATAAAAATGAAATGTAAAAACCAAATGAAACAATTATGAATTTGAGTTTTCTGAAGGCACCTCAGTTGATTTTGAGGTAATTGATAATACCTGATGACAGTCGTCTTTTTTTACAAATAATGAGAAATATAGTCTTCATGTTACCCTTCATGAAAAAGTATTATAGGAAAATCATTATAGGCCTAGCTATGATTTTCCTATAATTTTTTCGCGATTATAGGAAAAATTATTGGAAAATAATGATGGAAATTATTAATATTAAAATATTGAAATGCAACAAGCAGAAGAAAGTATAAATTTATCATTTATTTTGAACAATATTCACACCAACACTGAGAAAATGGATTATACGAACTGGATAATAGAATTATTAAATAATACACCGTATAGAAAAGTATATTAGCGCGTATAATCTATCATATTTTTCTAATATATGAAGATGTTACCAAATATAATCTCTAAATGTTAAATTCTTATAATCTTCAGGCATTAAATTGTAACATCTCAGATTTTAAAATATCCAGGCATCTGTGTAGTCTCAGATGGTACGTCGCATCGTGGCGCGTGTCATATCCCTAGTAGAAATGTACGAACGGCGCAGTACTGACCCAGTACTGACTGCCGGTCTGGCAGTACTGACTCCCAGTACTGGGCCAGTACTGGCTTGTAACGCTGTCCAGTACTGATTTTCGGAGCTTGTCCAGTACTGACTCAGTACTGACTATCAGTACTGGCACACTACTGGCACACTACTGGCATATAAATAGCTCCTTATAGCAATAGAATATTGCGCGATATCCCATTTGATTCTAATTATGTTCTGTATTGTCCCAGGGATATCGTAGGAATAATCAGGGAGTTAAATGGGATATAATGTGAAGTCTCAATATCATTACCGTATCCGTACAGCCCGCGTACACAGTCGCGACTAACGAAAATTATACGTCCGAGATATCCACATTCGGATATCTCGCAGCAGCAAGGGTCAGCTCGACCATAGTGCAATAGAAGAGCCTCGCCTTGCAGTAACGATCTTGTTGATCACGGTAGCATTTATGCCAAGTAAGTATGATTTTCGACGCCTCGACTCCTGTCTTAAACACTCGGCGCGCCGTTTCGACTGCGAGAGAGGCAAATCGTTGCGCGCCCTGGCGCACCACAGCCGAACTTTTGCCCAAGGCGGTAAGATTCAAATCTTCAAATTTTAAATCAAATCTTTTTATGTCAAATCTTTTATCCATGAATCGTGGTTTATCGTTCATACCATTATGAGAGTTAGATATATGAATATACAAACTTATTTATTAAAGCTAGAATAAAAATTATTGTTCAACATAATACATAATAAATAATTTACGATATCAGAATTTGATTAATTATTATTTATAGTGATTAATAATGCGATGAAATTGCAATATTATTATTTCAAGCATTTTACGTAGCTGAGCACCGTAGATTATTGTTAAACTATTGTAAAAAAATCTAATATACTAGATGAAAAAAAATCAACATGAATTAATGTTTTTCTCCTTTTTTTACGAAAGCGACTATTAATCATTATCATTATTATGAAAAGTTTCAATAAACTGCGTTACTGAATAAAAAGGGCAATCTATCCGGGCCTTATTCTTACCTGATCAGGGTCGTAAATACGGCCTTTTATCAGATTGCCTTAATTAAAAATAAGGCTAGCCTATCCGGGCCTTATTTGGACCTGATCAGGGCCGTTATATACATTTTTAAATCAGGCAACCTTATCAGGGCCTGGTACGAGCCTTTTTTCAAATAAGGCTAAAAAAGACATTTTCCGCACGGGTCTCTTATGTTGACGCGCGTTGATTTGATCTTTAGAAAGTGGGATTAAAAAAATATTTTACCATAAATTATATATATATATATAGAACATTTTAATAATTTTTATTTTGAGAGTTTGATTTTCTAGAACTCTTAACATGCTTTTTTATGTAGGGACTTCAATTTTTGAGTGAAAAAAAATCTTGTCCACGATTTGATATTTTTCATCCTTCGAAAACATTCTAGTAGCATTTTTAAGAATTTCTTTAACAAATAAGAATTTTTATTTACCACCGAACTGGTACTGATTCGGTCTTCAGACCAACGTTCTGCCAGTACTGGCAGGATTCCGGAGGTCAGTACTGGCTGTCAGTACTGAATCAGTACTCTGCCGGTGGTGAATTCCGGCATACCACGGACATTTCTACTAGGGATGCATCCGTTCGCATTAAGACAAGTAATAATTAAGTTATAAAATGATTATTAGTGCTAAATCACACGTGATTTAGATTTAGAAAATGGGTAAGTTTATATTTCTTTTCATTAAACATCAGTGCCACTTGTACAAGTGCAAAAACTTAGCCTCCTTTACTTTCGTTTTTGTAGTCTCATGATAGCCACTTTGATAGCCACATGATAGAACTTCCCAGTTCTATTTCCGAGCTCGTCTGTCAAAATTTTGTATAGGTTTATAAATACGTTTGCAAAAATTATTATATATATTTGAGGTTATCTAATGGACCAGGATTCTAATATGGATATTAGATTTTAAAATCTTGGATTATAGATTTTATTATCTCAGATTATAAAGTTTAATCATCCAAGATATTATCCTGTAATATCTATTTCTTAATATCTATAGATTGTAGTTCTAATAATCTGGATCGCTGTCCCATAGTTAATAGTCCAAGATTATATCCGGTAACATATTTTTTATTACCGGGTATAATCCATTTTTCTCAGTGAAAGTACATACAAATTTACATATTTCAAACAAGCTTCGTTTAGATTGTGGGTATAATGAAACCTAAAAGCTATGAGTATCTTATACTTTTTGGAATATTTATTTCAATATTATTCTGTGAATTTCAAATATTTAAAAAACATGGTGTTACTATTATTTACCAATTTTTCATTAACAATTTTTAGTTTGGGACAGTTGCCTGACAATACATTTTTCGTACTTTTTTATTTTTAATTTTTAAACGAAGTCTAAAAATTTGAAACTTTTATTGTGCTTTGATATAAGCCCTTTTACTGAAATAATTTTAGAAAAAAAAGATATTATTCGAAGGAAAAGTGGAAAATGAGTGGGATTAGAAGTGGTCAAATTTTTGGCAATCATCACCCTTAGACACTTCGAATTTATAACTATTTTTGTACTCTTATC
This sequence comes from Andricus curvator, assembly GCA_932195095.1. Lineage (NCBI taxonomy): Eukaryota > Metazoa > Arthropoda > Insecta > Hymenoptera > Cynipidae > Andricus > Andricus curvator. The sequence goes on from CAKNYM010048979.1 coordinate 53,446, forward strand.
ATCCATTAATTTCCTTACATGCGTAGTTGAGAAATATTGTACAATATTCTGCCTTTTTATAGCTTTATATTTTTTTAATTTATTTTAAAATTCATAAGAAAATATAACTACTTTAAAGAATTTTTAGCATTTTTAGAGCACGTTATATATATATATACTTTTACCATTTATACAATAAATTCTCAGCTAATTAATATTGATGTGATAATAATATAATTAATATTAATTATATTAATGAACTTGAGCTCTCAGTTTTATATTTTCATACTCTTTTGGATTAGCGTTAATTAAAAAAAATACATACAT
>CAKNYM010048979.1:53851-67652 GCA_932195095.1 Andricus curvator
TTTTAGGCGGTTTGAAAATTTGTTTTCGAAAAATATTATATTATATACCATTAAGCCATACTCCAGATAATGTGACAAAAGAATGTGACACTTATCTTAGATATAATTGTCTAATGTAACAATCACCTGTGGAAATATATGTATAATTTTTATTTAAAGATGTAGAAAATTTGTGTTGTCGTGATTAAAACTAATATAAGATTTTAAATGTTTACTATACATACCGATGCCATGACCTTGCCCTCAGCATCTTTTACTTCTCGCTTCCAAATTATTTCCTCCTAACCAAAATGTTTGTGGCACACTACTAGTCCACTTTTTAATGTAAAATCTTTTCGCGGAATTGCCCTTTGCCATTTTTCGAGCAAATTTTTATCTTTGGGAGCAGAAAAAAGGTGAGATTTCTGCAAAGAGGATTCGTAGCCCGAATTGCATTTCGGAACTATGCATCTATTACCTCTATATCCGGCCATAATAATGCAAAAAAGCCTTCTTCACAACAATTAATATCTTTTACGCGCACTAAAAATCAGTTAAACTTATTATATTCAGTAATACTTCATTTTTTATTTGAATTTGTCATATAGCCTAATGTATCTGCCAGCAAGAAGCGCAGCAGCGCCGCCAGCGGATTAGTTCACGGCTGGCATCAAACCGTAGCCAGCGCTTTTGCACGTGGTCGGATAGGGCTGATTATATGTACACTTAACCCCACTTTTCAAATTGATTTGTTTTTATGAATCAAATCATTCGCAACAGCAAATAAACAAAGACAAATAAATAATTATGTCTATAATAAAGAAAACTACGTAATATAGTGTTATCCCATGGCAGGATTTGAATTTCGAAAATTAAAAGGACAGAAAACTATCGCAAAAAGTATACTTTGCAACAAAACGTTATCAAATATGAATTTAAATGCACTAGAAATTCAAAGGTACCTAATTAATTGTTAATTATTCATATAAAATTTATTTTTTATAGTGAATAGTTATATTATAGGTGAATATAGGTTATATTATAATGACGCGATCATGTGCCCTGCATGTTTTGATTCATACGTATAATACGTTACGTTGTGAGTCCATGTAACGTTTCATTGAAACATTGAAAGTTTCATGAAACAATGAAACGTTTCATGGGACCAAAGTTTCTGAAACGTTCGAAAGTTTCACAGACACGTATGCGCTTGCGCACTCATGTCAGGTTGAGGTTAGGTCATTTAACACAGTTAAAACCAGCTTCCTGGCACTCAAAGCTAAAAATGGGCACACATTTGACTGCCCTGCGCGTTAGTACTCAAATTGCCCGAGCGTAGCGCTGATTACCTATAGGGCCGGCTTTCTTGAAAATACATGGCAAAATTGTCAACATTCGAAGTTTTATTATATTTTCTGGTAGTTTATTAGTCCTTTTTTCGTTTTTTTTTGCTGAAAATGATCAGTGATATATAATTAATTGAAACAACATTAAACATGGTGAAGTGTTTAGCAGTGAACTGTGATTCTGGTTACAAAAAGAAACGGAGTTCGGAGGAGCAAACTCAACGGTTTTTTTATGTGCCAAAAGACAAAGTGTCAATCAAAAAATGGCAAAAAGCAATTTTGAGAGATGACATTAGAGTCAAAGAAGGTCAAGCGGTTTGTGAGAGACATTTTGCAGAAAGTGACATCATCCGCGAAAGAACAATTACTGGTCCTGGCGGAACTGTTTTAGAAACGATACGTTATTGTATGAATTTAATTATCGTATTTATTTTCCTTTGTGTATATATTGCTTTTTTTTATTATGTACTTTGAAATACAAATTCCGCCAGAGTTTAATCATGAATTCGTGGAATAAAATTAATAGTTTGAAAAAAAATAATTTAAAGAACTAAATAATAATATCTTTAGCTCCAAAAAATATATTTTCTATTTACAATTTGTAAAATTTCAAAAAATAATGCAAATAATTTGTATATGAGTATCAATAATTCATCATATTATCTTGGCATACTATTTTATATTGGCAATTATTTAAATTTGAGAACGTGCTATAATTATTTGTGGTAAAAATATTTTTTTTATTATTAACAAAATTTTAATATTGAATAAATAAATTTTAATAAACTATTTTTTGTAGACTCCGTATGAAAGGCCGCGACTTCGAGAAGGAGCCGTACCAATACTGCATTTGGGACGAGACGAAAAGCCTGAAAAACATTTTGAAAATTTAACTAATTTAATTGTTGAAAATTTAACTAATTTGAAGAATTTAACTAATCTAAAGAAAATATAAACGTTATTTTGTACATAAAATTACATATTATTACTGTTGTGTTTTACAGAAAGCGGCAGAAAGTTATAATTTTTTGAAATGCTTGTTGCATTCATTTTATTTATTGAAATGTTATATTACATATAAGATTTTTATAATTGCAAAATAATTTGGTAAGTTACTTTATACTGTTTTAAAATAAAATGTTTTAATATTAAATTAGGTACATGAATTTTTACGACGCAAAAAACCTTTTAATTTAAAATCGTGATACTAAAGTTCCTAAATTAATTAATTATTTAATTAATAACAATTTTATTGTTATTACGTTGTTTAAATTTATTATATTAAATGTATTATCTTGGAAAAATTTTTCGTATTGCTTTCACACATTTAATCACTTAGAAACTGAATATATTTCACTTTTTTCGTTATATATTTTATACTAGTGTATGCCAAAAACATTTAACTTCTTTTTTCCATTAAAAAAATACGAAAAAGCGGTTCAGATTTTAAAAAAACATAAATATTTGCATTTTTGCCATGTATTTTAAAGAAAGTCGGCCCTATAGGTAATCAGCGCCACGATTTCGCCTGGTGGCCGTGATCCACCTTTCAGCCAACTTTTATAATACAGACCACCATGAAAGTGCCAGGGGGCTGGTTAAAACGGAAGCAAACGTTCAAACTAGATGTAAACTTTCTGATACAAATATGCATTTCTACAACAAATATTTATTTAAAATATTGAGAGATATAGCGCTGATAAAAATTAAAACATGTTTTTGAATGAAAACAATTTATAAAATAGCAGAATGTTATTTTTATTCATTTCAATTCGAAGTTTGTACATTTTTAATTGAATCGTTTTAAAAATAAAACATTCTAAGAATTAAATATGTATTAAATACGAAATTTATTTCATTTTATTGAAATCAGTTTTCAAATTTTTCAAGTGAAATATTAGAAAAATTACGTGTAAGTAACAATTAACAGGCGATTTATTATTCAAATTAGTTGAAACGTTTTGCTTTGAAACACAAAGGATACTATTAAATTCAAAAACATGTTATGGTTGTCGACCAGCGATGCTAAATATATAGGTTGTCGGTGAAATGACATTTTCGATCTACTAGTTCATATCGTAATAATAACGTTTGAATAATAACTATTAAATGTTTATATTTATTACTTAATAGTATTTTTCATATTTTTAATTTTCCCGTCCTAATGTTTGAAACTTTGAAACGTTTCCAAAGTTTCATGAAACTTTTCATTTGGTCAAAGTTTCATGAAACTTCACAACCCTAATAATACCTAGACGCTTTATATTATTATATATTTTATACGTACCCAACCCTGGCTAGAACTTATTCTAGGGATATTTTATGTTACTTTATTGACGACACTATACTTTTCGTGAAGAGCGTGAATAAGAAAAAATGTAACAAAGCGTTGACCTTGACAAAACTTGACTGCGTCGTTGCGTGTCGAAAGCCGATAAAGAATATTTAGCATTTCTGGCAAAATAATTATAAAAGGGAGGTAAATTGTATACAGGTCCAGTTCAAGAATATAACTCTCTTAGGTGAGTTATTTTTTTGTTCTTGATGCGTAATAAATGAAAAACTATAACTGAAGCAGATTTCGAATTTAAATGTTAAAAATGTTTCGTTTTAAATTAAAATTGTTTAAAATTGAACAATTTTAAATTAGGAGCCTTTATAGCTAATTATTTATAAAGTAGAAAAGGTTAAAATTGGAATATCATGTTAACCAAATTCTGGGTGTCTAGTGACCTTTAAAACCTGCAATTCTTGATTTTTTTTAACCTTGAATATCTGAATTCTGTTAGTATTTTCATAGTTAGAATATGGTAAAGAATATGTTAAAGTATACATTTTTTGTGATATTCAACTTGCAAATTATAAAAATTTTCAGCTGGAAATGTCGATGTTAATTCAGATTCAAGATTAGAATTTTTGAGGGGTTCACCGCACTCTACTTTTGAGTGTACAGCAGATTTCTAGATTTTAAAAGACTTCAGAAAGATTTACGAATATTTCAAAAATTTCAAACGTTTTGAAGCAACTTCACAAAGGTCTTAGAAAGATTTAAATTATTTATTGAAAAAGATTGCATAATTATTTGACGGATTTTACAAAGATTCAAAAGATTTTACGAAGGCGTTCATCAGATTTAAAACAATTTAAAAAAGTTTCAAAATATTTCACAAAAATTTCAGAAAGATTTCGAAGGATTTAAAAATATTTTAAACGACTTTAGAACGATTTCAAAAAGATTTTAATCATCTAAAAAGATCTCAGAAGTTTTCAAACATTTCACAAAGATTTAATAAAAAGATTCCAGATGATTTCAAAAAATTTCATAAAGATTGCAGAAAAATTTCAAAAGATTTCAAGGATTTTAAAATATTTCAAAATTAATTCAATAAAATTTATAAGTGACTTGCAAATTTTATTTTGAAGTTCGACATCATCAGTTGGCGTTAAGTGATAATTTTAAAAATATTGTCGAATTCTTAAACAACCTTTAAAGCAAAATTTTTAATATTCCTAAAGAGTCAATCATTTCCTAATGATGTCTATTACTAAAGTATTTAATAAAATGCAACAGTACAGACATTGTTGGCCAACAAGAAACGCAATGGACAATTTCGGATTAACGCAGCGTTTAAAATTCAGGAATGTATAATTATGTTAAATTTGATTGGTCGAAGCTTGTACATTTTTACTTTTGAATTTGTAGTAGAAAACGGGGTTTTTGAGGGCCTCGAAATAAAGTATTCTATTTTGCTAAAAATTTCAAGTTTTGGGAAAACCGAATTAATTTTGATTAAATTCCCAATTTGAAACATTAGAGTTAACTTTAAAAAATGTTAAGAAAGAAAACTTTAACGATAAATTTTGAATTTTATTCAAATGCAATATTTATTTTATTATAAATAATAATGACTCCATATAATCATTAGATTTTCTAGATTAATGGAATCGCTCAAATTTTGGATCTCTTGAATGCTCGCTTTATGATTCTGATGATTCTTAACATTTCATTTAACTATTTTTCCGGGCCAATTTTCTATCCCAAGGCGGCCAACTCATATTTTTTGTTTAAAAAGCAACTATTTAAATAAAAAATCTTGAATTTTGTTAAACTTTTGCCTTTTTTGGTAAAAATTTAATCTTCTTGGTTTAAGGTTCATCTTTTTGGTTGAAAATTCAACTATTTGGTGGTAACTTAATATTTTTGTAAAAAGTTCATATTTTTTGATAGACAATATAACTGTTTTGTATGAAATTTGTCTTTTTGTCTTGAAAATAAAACAATTTGCTTGAAATTTGTATTATTTCTTGACTGAAAAATCGTTTTTGGCTGGAAATTCAACTATTTTGTTGAATACTAGTATCTTTGGTTTGAAAATTCATCTGTTTTGGTAGAAATTTCATTTTTTTGGTTAAAAATGCAACTGCGTTTGGTTCTCTCTAAATTTTAATCAGTTACAGTCTTTATTAAAATCAATTAGTGAGTGAATTCTAACTATGAATCAACTATTTTTTTACTGATTAATCTTTTTTGTTGAAAATTCATCTCTTCTGGTAGAAATTAATTTTTTTTCAGTTAAAAATGTAATTTTTGTCAGGTAACGAGAATGTGAGAATGCCGCGCCGTGGGCGTAGTGGATTGTAGGAATTTTTCAGTTTGTCCCGAGGATATAATAAAACCTTGGATCCATTTGGTCAGCGATTCCCAAAAATCTAGCGTTGAATCAATATCACCCCGAAATTGACAATCAGGAGAATTTTATTAGGAAATTCAATAGCACCACAATAGTAATTTTAGATAAAAAATTAATTAATTAATGCTGACTGATAGCCTGCACTGAATCAGTGAAGATCAAGATGTTTATATTTTCAAAACTAGTTAATCTTTTTTATTATCTATTTTAGCAGAAAGATTGTTCCGTGACAAAAGTAAAATAGGATACATAAACTAAAAAAATCTATAGAAAAACAGAATTCTAGGAAAAATATCTGCCTTTTTATCAATCAAGCTTTATTCCTATGATATTATAATATAAAAATATTGAAGTAGATATGTAGTATATTGTGTATCAAGGGCGTAAAGAAGGCTATTTTGACGAGTGTGAACTTGCCGCCCGAGCGAAGCGAGGTCGGCAGTGGCACGAGGCAAAATAGCTGTACGCCCTTGATACACACCATACTTTTTGTCCTACCCTTCTTGAAAACAAGCATGTTAAGCAGATAGAGGATGTTTGGTGTACTTGAAAATTTTAGATTATAAGTGAAAGAAAGAAATAGCGTACTTTGCAGAAGGAAGACTGTGGGGTCCAGCGATACAATTTTTTTAAAGATAAAGATAATTATGTGTAGCGGGCGTAAAGTTTTATGTAGCGGACGTAAAGTGTTATTTAGCGGGCGTAAAGTGTTATGTAGCGGGCGTAAAGTTTTATGTTGGTGCATGCAATGGCGCGTTTTCAAGGGGGGTCGGACAAGAAGAATATTATGACAGATATTTATTATAATACTATGACCTAAGATATCAATAAAGATTCTCCCGGGCATTTGAAAACTCTCCACAAAGACACTAAATCTATCGAACTTAAATAACTAGAAATTTTCTCACTGATTGTAATGGGTATATCATGTTCTAATCGAAAGAGGGCTGTGTATCGCTCGTCGCTAGTTTTCATTAATAACTTCCTCCATTTCATTTTTGCAACACGCAAAGATAAAACTCGAGAAAAGTATGGAAATTTATCCTGAGTATCTGAGTATTTGATATTTTCTAAGTCTTTCTTATGCACATAAGTCTCTATCGCGCATATACTTTTTGTCAAAATGTCATAGCAAGAAACATGCCTCATAACTTGCTTCAACTTCGTTGCCTCCAACTCTTCCTTCAAGTGATTATAGACTAAATGTAAGTGATTTTCAATAAATAACAAATCTTCTGTGTCTACGTATTTCCCAGAAGCTTCTCTTATAATTATCGCAAAAATGATGTAAAATGCTGATCTTAATACGCCAAATTTGAAGCAGTATGGTAATACAAATCCAGTATTTTCTGACTCAATCAAATTAAAGTTAGAACCTCCACATGCAATGGCTAAAGGCGAATCTCCAAATCGATTTCGAGCACAAACATCAGCACCGTATTCTGTTAATACAACAATAGTATCTACGGCTTTGTATCTAGCAGCTAAATGAAACGGAGTGTCCCCCATTCCATCCTGCGCATTAATATCTGCCCCATAGTCTAGAAGAAGTCTAAGTCGCTCCTGGTCCCGACAACGTAAAATTACTTTTCGAAAAAGAGAGTCGATCCTTTTTAGGTCAAAATTCGTCCCTTTCTTTAATAAATAGAGAACCACATTTGTATCGCCGTATGAGCAGAAAGCATGAGACAAAGGTGTGCAGTTTCTTCCTCTACAGACAGAATTAACATCCGCGCCGTGTTCAACTATAGCTTTTCTATAATAGACAATTTCAGGCCTTCTAAAAGTTCAAAATGAAGTGAAAATACCTGATCACTTTCAATATCGACAGCGGCTCCTTGCTCTAAAATCAACTAAATCATTTCCGTATTTCCGTAATAGAGAGCCACCTCTAGTACTGTGAATGTCCGATGATAACAAAAGTGATAATTATGTATGTCCATCCCATGACGAATAACAATCATGGTCAACTATCACTCTTTTTATTTTCTTCTGCCGACTATCAATGAGAGGTATTATGCTTTTTCTCGTTTGCGCGTTTACATCAGCCCCCTTTTTCAAAAGTAATTTTACCAGCTGCAGCTCACCCGAATCTACGGCCTTATGAAGTAATGTATAACTACCGTGATTACACCTATCGAGGGAAATGGAGGTTGCAACATTTAGACCAGCGCCCTGGTCCAGAAGATATTCTACAATCTCTGGAAATTTTTTATTAATCGCAACCTCTAGAGCATTTTTACCAGCGAATTTTTCGTTAAGATCAACACCATGTTGCAGAAGAGCCATGAGAACAGGAAGATGTCTTTTTTCGATAGTCAAATGCAGCAGAGGTTTCGTTAACTGTTCTTCACTTTTCTTGGAGAGCAATGATGTTACCAATTCTTCAACGTTGGTAATTTTGCAATGGAGTACATCATAATCCGCTTCAGATACCATGGTGTTTTGATTCTTCACTCTAAAAACAGACTATTGACTGTCAAACGATTCCTTTCACTATTAAAGGATTTTCCATTCAAAATTGGCATGAGAGGAAATCCTCTCATAGTTAAAGGATTGTCGTTTCAAATGCTATCCTTTAACTGTGAAAGGTTTTCCTTTAACTTTGATCTTGACGTGAAATCTATTGTCGGACAAAAGTAAGAATAATTTGAACGTTAAAAGGAAACTTATTGCATGATATTACGTGCAAGAAATGTAAAAAAGCCGAACTTTGGTGAATGTAAATATAAAGTCGATAATTATCAATTCTATAACAATGAAAAGTGAGGTTATGTGGAGCAAAAATTGTTCTTTCAGTACACGTACCTTCCAAACTTCTCGCGTCGCAATCTGGGATTCCTATTTTTTTGAAGAAATCCATTTTCTATATCAGATCGCACGTTTTTTTGCACTGAAAAAATTTACTTGTGCACATTGGGTGCTAAGCGATATTCACTCATGGGCAGGCGAGGCGCACTTCCTCCGCTAGCCAACAAATGAAATCCTTTAATAGTTAAAGGAATTCTTTTCAAAGTCAAAAGAAATAGTTTATCAGTAAAACTAGTTCCGTTTTGCATTTAACGGATCAGTCTTTGAACAGTGAAACGATTCTATTGATGGACAAAAGAAATCTGCTTAATTTGAAAGGACGCATTCTGAAAGGATCGTAATTTTACTGTTAATAGACTTTTTCTTAGAGTGTTTAATGAAAACACTGTAACAGAATTTTTGTTATTAGCCTTCAGATTTCAAAAGATTTCGCAGGCATTTACGAATCAAGTGTTAAAAAATTTAATATTTCCCGCAACCGGGGTATTCTGAGACATACCGGGATTCTGTACATCTTCTAAGTAATATTCTCAGGATGTACAGTAAAATCCCATTATAGGAATAGAACCTTTTCTACTAAGTAATACCTTTCATAATTACCGCGGTTGGCGTTACTATGTAATAATTATCAAAAAGTCTCCATTTTCAATTATTAACGCTATTCGAATTTATTTCCTTGCACTTCGAAAAACATGAAATAAAACTTTCCCACTTTCACCAATGTAAGAATTTAACCGTAATTATTTTCTCACATGGAAAAGAAATTTAAAATTATACTTGTAGCAGAACTACAGTATGAAAGTTAATTTTTTCTAAACTAAGATATTGCTAAGGATTTCAAGAGATTTCACCAAGGCATGTACATTATCATCGGAAATTATGGGAACGCATGTTTCTTTAGGTGTTGCTAAAAAGTATAATTCTTTACAGAATTAAATTAAACACGTATACCCCACAATAGTTGGACAGCTAATAAAATTCTGCGTCTAATCCCAAGTTAAAGGAAAAATATTTATTTTGTAAAACAATATCACAGAAAAAATCGAATATCTTAAATTCTTGGTTTTGTCTTAAAGGTCTCCATACTATTTGACAACTTACTAAAATATTTTTAGAATTTTCTCCTAGATTCTATCCTAGCTTCAAAGTTGGTTGCAAAAAAGTTCTAAAATTCAAAATAAAAACTACTCCACAGATCCATTTTTTTTTTAATATTGCTAAATTTGATTAAAATATATGATTTTTTTTTTAAATTCTTGTAAGCAGTTACACGTTTTTTAAATTTTCCTACATTTTCTACCAAGCTTTGCCCTAGAATCGAATTTAGAAAAAAATTCTAAATATATCATAATAAGCTAGCAAAATTTGTTGGACATTTAAAAAAATATCGAAGTTTGATGTTTTCTTTTCAAATATTTTTCTTTTATAAGATAAAAACTTTCTCTTAATCAGGGTGGCTACTTGACCGGGAAATCGGGAAATGACCGGGAATTTAATTAAAAAACCGGGAATTTACTTCTGATTGTAGCAAAATTCAGGAATTATAATTTCACTTGGAACAGGGAATTTTTGACATGGAACGGGAATTTTTTACAAGAATTATAATTCGGATTTAGAAGAAAGGAATTTTTAAAAATCCCTCTTCCAGTCAGAATTCGTCACAATTTGAAAGTTCCCTCTTCTAAATTTTTTGTAATGAAAGTACTTCAAGCAGTTTCCAGAGTAGAAGTAGTATTTCAAAGAAGAAATATTTCTGAATTATAGTAGAGTTTTTTTACATTGTTCGTTGCGAATTCATCGTTTTTTAGTTAAAAATGCAACTACTTGGTTAACAGTTAAACTCGTGTTAAAAGTTAATTTTTTTGGTTGAAGATTCATCATTTTAATTTAAAATTCATCTGTGGTTGAATATGTAACTACTTTCTTGAAAATCAATTTTCTTTTTTTGATGAAAATTCAACTATTTGGTTGAAAATTGATATTTTGGATTTAGAAATTAAACTATTTGTTTTAAAATTAATGTACTTTGTGGAAAATTCATCTTTTTTTTGTATAAAATTAATCTTTATGGTTGAAAATTCAATCTTTTTGGCATAAAATTCAACTATTCCAGTTGAAGATTCATCATTTTAGTTGAAAATTCATCAGTTTGGTTGAAAATTAATTTCTTTAACTGAAAATTTAACTTTTCCATTCTTAGTTGAAAATTTATACTTTCTAGTTCAAAATTCAACAATTTGGATACAAATTTGTCTTTTTTAATTGAAAATTTAACTATTTCGTTAAAAATTCGATTTTTCTTTGGTAGAAAATTATCTTATTTTCCTTTGGATGTTTTTTGGTTCAAAATTCATGCCTTTGGTTCAACATTCATTTTTGACTAAAAATTTACTTATTCAATTTTTGGTTGAAAAAGTATCTTTGTTTGTTGAAAATTCGTCTTTTTTGTACAAATTAATCTTCTTGATTGAAAATTAATCTTTTTGGTCAAAAATTCAATTAATCTAGTTGAAGATTCATGATTTCAGTTAAAAATTCATCTTTCCGGTTTGAAATTCAACTATTGCCGTTAAATATTTACAATTTTATTTGAAAATTCATCACTTTGTTTGAAAATGTAACTATTTTGTTGAAAGTTAGTTTTTTTCCATGGTTGTAGTTGAAAATTCATCTGTTTGATCAAACATTAATTTTTTTTACTTGAAATTTAATTATTAAAGGTTGGTTGACCATTTATCTTTTTTAGTGAAAAGTATTTTTTTTTTTTTTTTTTGAAAGTTCAACTATTTCAGTTAAAGATTCATTGTTTCAGTTGAAAACTCTTACGATTAGTTTACAATTTTTTTAAGCTAAAAATATTACTATTCCATTTTCGGTTGAAAATTATTATTTTTTAGTGCAAAATTTAACTATTTGGTTGAAATTTTGTCTTCTTCAATTCAAAATTCAACCGTTTCGTTAAAAATTAATGTATTTGGTTAAAAAATTGTATTTTTGGGTAGAAAACCAGTCTTTTTATTTGAAATTTATTCTTCTTTAAAAATTCGTCTTTTTGGTTGAAAATTCAAGTGTTCCAGTTAAATATTCATCGTTTTAGTTGAAAATTTATCTTTTTGGTTTAAAGTTGAACTACTCCAGTTAAATATTCATAATTTTATTTGAAAATTCATCACTTTGGTTGAAAATTGAACTATTTTGTTGAAAATCCGTTTTTCTTATTGAAAACTAATTTTTTCAACGGCAAGTTTAACTATTCCATTTTTTTTAATTGATATTTTTTATTGGAAAATTTAAGTATTTTTTTTTAAATTTATTTATTTTGCAATGTTTTGCTCTGTTGTGTTAAAAGATGTTTATAACGAACGTCATGAATTAAAAGAAATGTTTGCGTTTTGCGGCAAATATGAATATGTTACTTTGAGTTGACCTGGAAAATTGCAAAACTTGACCGGGAATTTGAAATCGTCCGCCGAGTCGCCACCCTGTTAATGGAGTAAGATCACAAGTGGTTGACACTGACACCAGTCATTGCCCCCCCCCCCCCCAAGTGAATTTACTTTAAACAGTAGGAAAATGCAAATATTTAACGTGATGTGTTCGAATTACTTTCATGTGAGAAAAATATACAAATATTTTCATTTTCCTATTGTTTCAAACAAATTAGAAGCGGGTGCCAATGACTGGTGCCACTGTCAATCACTGGTGCTCTTACGTTATGTCCTTCAGCGGCGTAGACAGGAATCTTTTCGGGGTGGGGGGGGGGGGCTGACCTTAGGGGTCGTGTACATAATACGTCACGCGTTTTTCCTTTGTTTGAATAAAGACGAGAAAAAAATTGCCTTGAAGCCAAAAGGGATACAACGATAAAAAAAATTACAGGGTGTTCAAAAAGTTCCCGTACTTTTTTTCTAGCCATTATTTTTCCTTCTCAGTAATAATTTTTGTTTATTCCGATGGTTTTATTGAATTCCTCATGTAATTTTGTCCCTAAATGCACTTCGGCCCAGAAGGATTTGTGCTCCAACAAGATTGGACGCCGGCACATTCAGTTCGATCCACGATTGCCGTTTGTGAAGAACTGTTTCCCGATTTTTGGGGCAAGGACGTTTGGCCGCCAAACTCACCGGACCTGAACCCGATGGACTATTCGGCGTGGTCCAACTTGGAGCAAAACATCTCAGGAATTTTGAACACTTGCTGTACTTTTTTTTACGTACATTTCTTTTCATTGTTTTAATAAATCTTTTGGTTCTGAATGTATTGGTTTTATTAGTTTACCGTAAAAAATATGGCCTGTTGAAATACCAAAAAAAAGTACGGGAACTTTTTGGACACTCTGTATATTGAAGTTAAACAACATAATTTTTCAAACAATATATTATTGTTTTTAATAATATTCTCTTTGAATAATGTTAGAAACTTGCAGTTTTTTCTCATATTTTCAACTTTTCGTCTACTTTTCTCTTAGAGCGTGGGAATAATTAATGAAATTCAACAAACATAATTGTTTAAAAAAATTATTATTGTTTATAACTATCTTCTCCTATAGTAATGCTATAGACAGTTCCGGTTTTTTTCTGAAATTTCTCATTTTTTGTTTACTTTTCACTTAGAACGAGGTGATCATTATAGCAAATTAACAAGCATAATTGTTTAAGCAAATTGTTACGTCTCAGATAAGACCTACTTACCTCATTATAAAATAATTAAATCTAAAACTTACACTACTTCCTCTTTTTTTGATTCTAAATTTTTTACAAAATAGAAAACATGGATTGAGGAAAAACAATGACGAAAGGTTGAGATAATCAAATTCGAGATTTAAAATTATAATTTATTAGAATGGATTTTACAAGTGTGTGATTTGTCAATATTCTAAAATTGTTTTATTTAATGACTTTAACTTGATCGATACAACATGGAAGTTGGAGAAATTGCAGCGAAACCTCGTCTTGGTGTCCACCCTTTAAAAAA